>PVHY01000369.1:0-47553 GCA_004024945.1 Uropsilus gracilis | reverse complement strand
TCCTAATGTGTCTGGCATAGTGTTAGGCATGTAGTTAGTGCTCAGTAAATGTCTGCTGAATGAGTGACCCAAACCTACAAGAGTTGATGGGGGTGCTAGCTTGAGGCACAAGGGTAGTTCCTGATGAGCAAGTCTTGATGCTTGTCTTGCCTTTTCTCATTAATCTGAGGCCCTACACAATCTTAGCTGGCTGCCTGTGATCAAGCTTCCAAATTATACATTTTTCTGAGTAAGGTACTAACATAGGCCTTTTTTTTCCTTTTCCTTTTAAAATCTCATATCCAAGGCCCTTAAAGTCCTTTATATAGCTGAACCACCTGGGTTTAGAAACTGATTGGAGGACATGAGACCTGGAGTTCCTTCTATTCAGAAGTGTGTAGGGAGTGACTGGAGAGGGCTTTTTTATTTAATGTGATAAAGAAATGATTGAAAATAATTTCAAGTAAGATGTTTATTGGAATTAACATCCTCATCAGTCACAGTTCATCCTCAGAATGTCTTTGCCCTATGGCATAATCTGTTTTCTTTGGCCTTAAATATCATAATCCAAGACATAATTGTTTTTTAAAGATACACATGACATATATTATAGTTCATTAAAATCTGGTGAAATCATATTTGGTGTATTTCCCCTAATGTGGAAATCAGGTCCTTGATGACAACAGTGTTAGTGAACTAGTTGGATGATCTCTTTGGCACCAGATACCTCCACATCTGTAACACAGAATTCTCGAGCTAGAGTTGTATGTTGAGCTGGATCGCATAGCTGTAAGGACTTTGGACTTGTACACCTGGGTTCAAATCTTCCTTTTTTCCTGCAGGTGCTGGCAAGTCACTTAACCTGTCTATGCTTTGAGTCTTTAATTGTAAAATGGGATATTAACTATCTCACATGACTGTTCTTAAAGTCAAATGACATGATATATGTATTGTGATTAACACACTGTTTAGCGATAGGGAGTACACAGTCACTGGTTACTATTACATGCATTCCTTCTTAGAACACAAGCTATGAATCAGTAACCCTGGATAGTGTCTTGTCTTGCTCACCACTACATCTTTGCCCTCTGTTCCTAAGGCTTACACACATTCCCTGCACACAACCACTCAAGTTATCTCCTGTCCTACAGGAATGGTGAGCAAGTGGGGGCTGGTAAGTTAAGTAGGATGTCATTCTGAGTCACTATGGCTCTAATTTCTTTAGACACTTCTGAAGAACAATTGGATTCCCTTCAGTTTTAATTTCCCTCCCTCCCCAGATAAATTTTCCAAATGTCCACTTCCTATTTCCTCGATCAAGGCCAGAGTTGAAGAAATCTGACCTTCAATCTTCAACCATGCAGCGACCGCCATTTGGGCTCAAGAGCAAATTATATTGAAAAAATACCAGAAGCTCTGAAATGAATTGTCATGAAATAGGCTTCAAATGAAAACACAATTGGCAGTGGAGTTACCCAGGGAAGAGGTGAATTCCAAATATTAAAAAATCACAGAACTTTTATAACAGGTATTTCCACATCGCTCCCTCACCCCATTATTCCTAACATCCACATACAGCCTTTGGAAGATGATGGATATAGAGCAAAGATAACACTGAGTTATTTCACATTTACTTAAAATCTCTAATTCATAAACTATGAGCAGGACATAAAATCTGACCCGTGGTGCAATATGAAGTGATCCCTGGGTGCTCCAAAAGGATCCCATCCTAATCTCTGGAAACTGTGAATAGATTACCTGATACACAAAATAGGTTAAGGATCTTGATATTGGAAGATTATTCTGGATTACCTGGGTGGGAGCAAGTCTTCATGAGAGACTCAGGAGGAAACAGAGGCAGAAGAAAACGTGATGTGATGGCAAAAGAAGAAATCAAAACAAATGAATGGATCTTTCCCTTAGGGTTTGTAGAAGACCCAGCCCTGCCTACACTGTGACTTGAGCCCATTGAGACCCTTTTCAGATTTCTGACCGCCTGCACCATCAGAGAATAAGTTGGTGTTGTTTTTGGATCCGCCCCACAAATTCTCCCAGATATAGTGGAGATTCAAAAAATCCTAGTATTAGAATTATTATTTTGGATGGTATCATTGAAAGACACAATTCTTCAAACTTCCACTCACATGCAAAGGAAAAATTTTAGGCAACATCTGCACTGTGGTGCTTTGATCTACCTGGGTGATAGAAATCATCACTTCAGAAGGATCCCAAGGCCCTTAAGCCATATTGAAAGGACAACCTTGCCCGGTGGGGTCTGTGTGATGGCATGCAACAAGTGATGCCTGAATGACAGTGTGCCAAAAGAGAAGAGAGCCTAAAGCTCAATTTCACTTATTATTTTTTCCAGGGGCACACCAGCGAAAACCTCAACATCACGGGTGTGACCATCATCTTCATGACTAATTCCGATTCAAGCCTGTTCTACAGGGCTCTTGGTGAGATTAAAGAAAGGAAATTTCTTGTGCTCGCCTAGTTCCACAAACTGATTTGAGACGGCTGCACCTTGGTCAGCCGCTAATGCATCTGGTCTCTCCTTGCTAATCTGACCTCCTGCCTCCTCAACTTCCTGTTGTGGGTTGCTGGGTTCCCCCGACTCCAGCTCTCCGCAATAACCTGTCAGACACTTTTCTATTCTTTTTCAGCACTTTGAGTTTCCCCATCCCAGGAATTCTTTGCCCTAACCTTTAAACTTTTGCCCCCAGCCCCGGGCACCAAAGTTACTGTCAATCTGATTGGGAAAACTTCCGGATTCTTTGTGAGTGATTCGTTCTGAGAGAGAAGGCTTCCTCCCACTGCATCCCACTTCCACCACCTCCAACCGCCTCCCAGGTATTTTGATCTTTATAATAAGAAATAACAGTTGACCTTAAATGCAACAACTCGCCCTCTGTGTCAACAGCCATTATATTCACTTGCTTCCTTCATTCTCTCTGACCTCACTGTCAGAGTACCGCAAAACAAAACAAAAAAAGCCCCAGAAAACTGAGGAACTCTGAACCCTTTTGTAGCCTCACCCCTCGAATCCTATAATCTCCACTCGCAGTTTGATTACTTGAATATGAGAGCATGAACCCAAGCAGCTGATCTTTACCCTGGACATTGGGGCACGCATATCTGGTCGACACAACTAATAGGGTCTTCCGGCAACCTGGGAAGAAGGGATTTCCTGTTTCTCAGGGCTCTGGACTCAGAGTGAATACGGTACAAGTGGTGTACAGTCCAGGATACAGAACAGATTCACTACCAGGAGACCTCCGGCAAAGCCATTCAAATATGAGTGCTGTGTTCCCAGGAACTGGACAAGGGAGTTGAGGCCTAAGAGCCCAAGGATATAAAATAGCCCCTGTTCAACATTCAGGCAGCAAGCTCTGTTGTGATCTGACTCAGGCTATGTTTATTATCAAATGTTGTAGAACTTCACTAATAATTGCTGAAAAGACCAGGACTTTGGTGGTGCTGGAATAAACAAGATCTGGGGATTCAGGAGGGTCAGGAAGAGGCTGGGGCTGAGGACAAGGATGCAGTCCCAGAGCTTACTGGTTCAATTATTAATAGGCTTGAGTACATCGTGGTTGGAGACCAATTAGGGTTAAGACCAGAATCAAATCAGACCAGAGAGAGCAAAGAGCATGTCAGATGTGACTGTGAGGATCACAGAGCCAAGAAGAAGTGATGCAAGTGACCGGTGATCCTCCAGCCATTGGCAGCTGACACGGCCCAGACTTCCTGGTGGTCAATTATCAAATGATTTGGGGAGTGGGTCTTCAGATCCAGATTCAAATTAGGAAACAGGAGTTGTGTAAGAAATCTAGTCCCACCACTGGTAAATTAGGTAATGTACCACAGTGGGAAGAAAGACACAGAGGGCTCTGATTATGGAGGTACCTGTATTCTGTCAATAGGAAAATGTGACGTGGTACTAAGTAGCTGGTTTATCTCAATCTTCTGTAAATTCCTGCTAACTGGTGGCTTTCTACGGTCTGTTATCCACAATATTGCCTGAGTGAGCTTTTGAACATTTAGGATGGTCTTATTGTTTCTAATTGCTCTTAGGATCAAGGCCAAATTCTACCAATCTTTTCAATACTCTGTCAAAATTGACAGTACTCTCTGTGGCTTGTCTCCTTCCCACTTTTTCACCTCATCTTTTACCATTTTTCCTGTCATTCCTGGCACTCTGGCTGTACTACGCTGCCTACTCACTTAAACCTGTACACATGCAATTCCTTTTGCTTGGATTATACATCACTCCTCTCATCCTTCCAGTGTCAACTTAAATGTCACTACTGTCTCTAATGTATTGCCTAAAGTCTCATGCTCTGTAATAGTTCCACTCACTACCATCACGTACAAGTCACACTCACTAATCTTGTTGCCATGAACAGCAAGTCCTGCTTCTCCTAGGCTTTATTTCCTCAGATATCTTCATCACCCACCACAATTTCCCACCATCTTGTGTAGTCCACCTAGTACTATAGGCTTCATCTACCCCCGTCTATAACTCACACTTCTCTTTGCCCCATTTCCCTACTACTCCCTATTAACTACACACACCATCATCAGCCACATTGTCCTTTGCCCATCTAATAGCTCCAAAAAGTTCAGTCCTAATTACTGCAACTTCTAATAAGCAGAAGTCCTCAGTTCAGATGTCAACTTGCTCCAATAATGCCTGCCCTGGATGTTTAGTCCAGATGAGATTCCTGTTTTCTAGAATACTCTGACCTCCTTCTTAGTGCAAATCATGATAGTCATTACATAGTACTTTTTGTGATTCTATTTAATGATTTTCATCCCCCACAGGGTCTATGTCTACTTTGTTTTCTGCTATTATCCTTGTCTCTAGATACATAGATCTCAAAATATATTCATTGAATCTTGTTGTGTCCAGTGTAAAGAAAACCTGAAGCTTATAGTCATGAAGCCATGTACTTGGAGTTGCACAGCTAGTAAATGCCTGAGTTGGGATTCAAACCCAGGTCTTATTGATTATAAATCCTGTGGGCTCTTAACCACGATTTCTGCCAGACCCTCAACATTAGTTAATGAGTTGGGAACTTATTAAACATGCAGATCCTTAGGCACTGATTTACTGAACCGGGAGCTCTGGGGGTGAGGCTGAAGAGCTGTGTTTTAACAAGTCTTCGGGTCACTGTGAGTTGTGCACAAGCGTGAGGGCACTATTCCACAGCACACTCCTCCTTGGTTCCCTCTTGGTAGGAGACCCAGGTTGTTCATATCTATGCAGATAGCCCTTTCGGTACATAGTGTGGGGCTCAGGATATTGTAGGTATTTTCAAAGTCATGTTGAATTGAGCTCTAGGGCACATTACATTTTGAAAGACATAAATAGGCTTTTCTCATCATAACAGAAGGACAGTGAAAACACCATAAAAAGCCTAATATAAGGGCCATGACACATGCCTAGAGAAATATTTTCAAGATGAAATTATGCATTTATTTCCTCCTCCACACCACCTTCTTCATTTCAGGTCAATCATTTCCATGGAACTAACTTTGACCCCTGTGGTTCAGACTGATAACTCTCTTATTTGGCTTATTTATAGCATTTTGAACATCATTCAAGTCATCCCTGGATTATATGTGACAAAGCATTTTTGAGTGTTTCTGATATATAAATCATGGTCTTCATAATGAAACTATAGTTGCTTTATCACACACTGTCTTTATCTTATATATTTTTTGGATTCTATCATGGTTTTATGTATAATAGCAACATGTTATGATGTCTTAATCAATTATCATGTGTGTCTTAGCTTAATACCTAGCTCTGCCCATATTCTGCAGAGGTAGTCGCCTCCTTAGATAAAGGTTATTCTAGAAGAGAAGCAAATAAAACAAGTCAAAGCTTGGTTTTTGAGTTTTAAAAGCCTATTTGGAGTATCAGGAACCAGAGTTTTCAAGCTTCAAAAGTCTGAACCCTAATAAGCCTAGGACATGCGCTTCATGATGTGCACAATGGATATGAAAGAATATAGGATCAGTTGGGAGCAGTTTTCCCTCCTAGGCTAGATGAAAATCTCATGGGATGTGAGAGGAGCGAGAGTTAGAATAAAAGTTGTTGGTAAGTTTCTTAACTGAAGTGTCATACCTTGTCTCTGTGGGCCAAGACCCAAGTTGAAGATTAAGTATAATCCTCAAACTGGGGACTGAGGGGAGGAGAAATCTCAGCAGGTGACACTGAGCTTTGCCTCTCCCCACATCTGGGACACCAGCCAGCCCTGGAGCTTCCCTGCTCCTAGCTTCCCTGCTCCTAGCTGGGCACCAGAGCAGTGGGATTGACTGCTGTGCTATCTCAGGATACAGGATGTGAGGCAAACAGCTTCAAGGTAAGACAAGAACCATGTGTTTTCTGGATGGGTCCTGAGATCTGAGAAAATAGACTGAGGGTTGAAGAGGCCCAGCAGTGATCTGAGTACAACTGGCACCAAAATCTGGGTGGAGTTTGAATATGCCCACAATACATGTGCAGAAACAACCAATGTCACGCAGGACAGTGCATCTCTGGGTGGACTGGCTCCAGGGTGGATAGCAGAAGATAACTGAAGACCAAATACCTTCAGCTTTTCTTAGCTGCAACCCCAGAGATTGTGGTGGAGATCTTGAAATGACTGAGATTACAGGAGCAGTAGAAGCTCCAAATAGACTCAGTTATATATGTATATAAACTATTCTTGTGTCTCTGAATTTGTGGGTTGGCATGTATGTCCACTCTGCCAAGGCTGTGGTCAGCTGGATTGGTTTGATGAGTCAGAGCCTCTGTCCAGAGGTTTATATTTAGGAGAAAAGTGAGTCAGAAGCCAAGAAGCTCTTGCAGGGGGTTGGGTGAATGAATAGGTATTGAGTGCTCCCAGAGCTGTCCTCACCTTGGCAGGCTTTCACCACCACTCCTCAGTTTTCCCAGTCCTCAGTAGTTACAATGAACAAATCTGAATACAAGCTATCCCTGGTGAACCAAAGGAGAGTCTAGCTAGAGTCACTCAACTATTGACTAGAACAGGAGAGTGAACTCAGCATTTCAGGGTTTCACATGTAGAGATTGAAATAAGTTTGAAATACAAGCCTCAGACACCCAAGTTTGTGTGTAGTTACAAAGGTATGACTTCATCATTGATTTCTAGCAGGTAAGCAGAACCGGACAGATTCATATTTTGAACCGGGTTATAGTCTGGGTTGCATTTGCAAGGGTCACATTATTAAAATGTGTGGGGCTGCTGTGATTGTACTGTAGATAGGCAGAGGTCTCCAGAGTCATTTGGGGTTGTCGAATCACATTCAACGAATGTCCTAGAATCTCAATAGAAGAATCCTGCTATTGAGGGACTCCTCTGGAGTAATCAATTAAAAGCAGTAGTATTAAGCAGCTAACGGTGCTGGGAAATCAATACCAGCATGGGGAGGAAACAATTCCCAGCAATGATTTCTATGCAAATTTTGATTCTTGCACCTAATGACATTAGGATCCATTAATGACAAACAACTCAAGGAGGAACTTCTTCACCAGTTAGGCGTGAAGCACATTTTTGCCCCTACAATCCTGGTGGCCACTTGAGAGGCTGATTTTTACTGCTGGGAAGCAATAGATTAAGGTAAGGCAGCCCAAGTCCCTATTTTCATATAGAAAGAAGAACTTTCTGGAGAGTGCAGTGGGTCCCTGAAAGAGCCAGTATCATTTCATTTTTGACTCACTGAGCGTTTGTCCACACTGGCCTTATACCCTTAACTGCCCCTTCTCCCCTCATGACTAAAAGAATCCTATAAAAGACATCTGCAGCTCAACCCAAACACCTTTGATATTCTCTCCAGGTTCCATTGCTTCCCTCTGTATTGAATCTTATACCCCAAATTATGGAATAAAGTAAATATTGTATTTCTTTTATTCTCTGAACATGATATCATCTATCTAAGCAAAGTCCAGTTTTCCATCCTGCATTTGGTGGAAAGTTCAATCTTAGCCATTATTGAGCCCTCCAGGGACATGTTCACACTGTGACTCTGAGTTACAGGGCGTCCTCAGGTCTTCAGACTACACGCTGTGTTGGCTTTTGCCTAACAGCTAATGCTAAACCACCAAGGTGCAACAAGGGGTTTCTCCCCAGGTTGGGAGCCCCAGAGTGGCCTGGGGTCTAGCTTCCCATGGATACCACATTGCTATTTTCCTCTGAGGTCGTTACCTTCCTGGGCACTGCCAAAGAACAGCGAACTTATACTCTATTTGAAGTGTCTGCAAATCGCCTGTAGTGCAGCCAATTTTGAGGACATGCATTTTGGAGCTCTGGCTGTCTCTTTATCGGAGTAGTAAATCTCAGAGTCACTTTTAGGTCAGTAATTTATCCCTTTGCCTCCTTTTGCTTTGACTTTACATTAGAGAATCCTCTTAACTTTGACCTGGAGATGTTGAGTTCCCAGGCTTCTAAGTAACAAGGCTCCATTTGCCCTGGTAGACCATATGAATATGTGTGTGCATGTGGGTGTTGGGGGGGGATGAGAGGGGCTTCTCATTCTTTTTGTGTTTTCCTTTTCTCGCCCACCCCCACTCCCACTCTTCCACCTCCTTTACCTAGCAAACTATTAACCACCCTTGTCATTCCTTCAGATAAGTTTCCTTTGGCTGTTTGCTCTAACTGGATCCCTGTTACATACATAAATTACTCTGTCGATTTCAGTGTAGCACAAGCCATACTGGTAATGAAGTATTACGGTGATAATATTTGTTTCTCCCACTGGCTTCTAAGCTCTATAAGGATGAGGAGTTAGCTTTTCTGTTCATCCTTCTATCCCTATCATCTTCCATTTGACATTTGGAAGACATAAAAGAATGTGAAATAAATGAGTAAATTAAATGAAATCTTCTCATAGGTGTGAATAACAGCCTATAGGACTTTTCCTAAACTTTCACTCTTTAAACTTAACAGTGGTGATAGTTTACAGGGTAAAAATAGACAATGCACATAGTATTATTGTGTGAAAAAGTTGGCATTGAATTGTTTATGTAATACTTTTACAATATTTAAAAATACATAATATCAGTAGTGATGGCTCTGTTTTTCATTCCATATATTGGTATTTAGTTCACTCCCAGACTTTATGAAATAAAGTTCTACTTATTTTAAAAAAATACCATGAAGTGAGTAAAAAGGTAAAATAATGTAGGAGAAAATATTTACAACATATAATAGCGGCAAAAGCTTATTCAGAATATATCAAGAATACCTACAAAGGAAGAAGAAAATGATGGATAATCCAAATGGAAAATGTGATTATTTGTGAACAAATATTTTATAAAATCTCAAAATGTAGGAAGATTCCCTTTTCTCCACATCCTTGACAGAATTGTTGTTCCTGGTCTTTTTGAGATGGGCCATTCTTACCGGTGTAAGATGGTATCTCATTATGGTCATGATTTAATTTAATGAATAATTGTGAACATTTTTCATGCACCTGTTTACTGTTTAAATGTATTCTTTGGAGAAGTGTCTATATAGTCTTTTGCCTATTCTTTGATTGGATTACTTGTTTTGTTTTTGTGGAGTTTTCTGTGTTTTTTGTTTATCTTTAGTATCAGTACTTTGCTAGATGTATGATGTGCAAATATTTTCTCCCATTTAATAGGGTGTCTTTTAATTTTATTTTGGTCTCTTTTACCATATGAAAGGTTTATTTATTTATTTGTTTGTTTATTTGTTTGTTTATTTAGACTAGGTCTTGCTAATTTTGCCCGTGGGACCTCAGGCTTACCTTGCCTGGGGTACCATGGACTCAAGCAATCCCCAGCCTCAGCTTCCCAGATAGCTGGGATTACAGGTGCATGCCACTACGCCCAGCTATTTTTTGGGACCAGGTCTCGCTATGTTGCCCTGAGCGGGAATCGAACCGCAATCCCTAGCCCTAGCAGCTTCATAGGCTGAAGCTTACAGGAACGCGCCACCGTGCCAGGCTGGTTTTTAGTTTGATGTAGTCCCAGCTGTTTGTGTTCTCTTTCATTTCCCTTATGGTTGGGGACGAATACCTAAAAGTACCACTAAAGCTTAGGTCATGAAAATTTTTCCCTGTGTTATCTTTTAGGTATTTTATGCTTCAGGTTTTGCAGATCCATTTTGATCCATTTTGAATTGATTTTGTTGTGTGGTGTGAGATCATGGTTTTGTTTCATTTTTGCATGCAGCTGTCTAGTTTTCCCAACACCATTTATTCAAGAGACTACTCTTGTTCCAGTGTATGTTTGTGGCTCCTTTGTCATAAGTGAACCATCTATATATATGGGTTTATTTTTGGGCTCTCAATTCTAGTCCATTGGTTTGTGTGTCTTATTTTATTCCAGCACTAAGCTGTTTTAATTATGATGGTTTTATAATATAAATTGAGGTCTGGAAATCTGATGACTCCACTCTCTTTTCAATTGCTTTTGCTATTCAGAATCTTTTGTGATTCCATTTGATTTTCAGTAGTGTTTGCTCCAGTTCTTTGGAAAACTATATTGATATTTTTATTGGGGTTGCATTGAGTCTATATGTTGCTTTGGGTAGGATGGCCATTTTGACAATGTTGATTCTTCCAGTCCATGAGTAGGGAATATTGGTCCATCTCTTTGTGTCTTCTGTAGTTTCAAGAGTATTGTATAGTTTTCTTTGTCCATCTTTTACCTCCTTAGGTTTACTCATAAGTAGTTTTTAATGTGTGTAAATATAAGTGGGTTCACTTTGATAATTTCTTCCTCTATCTCATTGTGTGTATATAGAGGAAGGTAACTGATTTATGTTTGTTGATTTTATACCTTGCCAGTTTGCTAAGTTCATTGTTTTGATTAATTTTTCCATGAAATCTTAAGGGGATTGCTATTTATATTATCATGTCATTTTCAGATGGGGATAGCTTTATTTCTTCATTCCCAATTTGAATTCCATTTATATATTTCTCTTGTACAATTACTTTAGCTAGAACTTTCAATATTATGTTGAACAGCAGTGATGAGTATGGAATTCTTAGATTATACCAGATCTTAGTGGAAAAGTTTTTAGTTTTTCACCTTTGAGAATATAAGCTATGAGTTTGTTGTAAATGGCTTTTATTATTTATTATCATTTATCCCCATTTTTTATATTTATGAAGGACAGGTTTATTAGGAAAAGGAAAGAAGATGCTTGCATAGATGCTTGCATGGAAAGAGTTGCTGCTGCTGACACCCAGGGTTTACAATGATGTGAAATATATATATAAATAAATTATTTATAAAATAAAAAGAATTGTGAAAAATATGACTGATAGTCACAAGCAGGTGGAAAGCTGCTTATCCTGTTTTCTTTTGATGGGTTTTGGAACTTTTACACATTGCTGATGAGAGTATAAATTAGTGTGATCACTTTGGAAACTTGACAATATCTATTCAAGTTGAATATATGTGTACCTAGTAACCTAACAAATTCTCTTTCTCTCTCTTTCTTTCTCCCTCTCTCTCTCTCTCTCTGCATGTCTGGCTCTCTATCTCTCTCTCTGAAATGCATACATGTGTGCCATAAAAGATATATGCAAAGCTGGGCATGGTGGCACACGCCTGTTGTCCGAGTGCTGGGAGGCAAGAGGCTTGGGATCGCTTGAATTCGGGGGTTAGAGACTACCCCAGGCAACATAGCAAGACCTGGTCTCAAAAAATCAGCCAGGTGCCATGGTGGGTGTCTGTAATTCCACGTACCTGGGAAGCTGAGGATGGGGATTACTTGAGTGTGTGGTACCCCAAGCAACATAGCAAGACCTAGTCTCAAAAAAAAAAAAAAAAGAAAGAAAGAAAGAAAGAAAAAAAAAAGACATGTGCAATATGTTCATGGCTGCATTATTTGTTAATAGCACCAAACTGAAAGCAACTCAAATGTACATAAACATTAGAATGGACAAATAAATGAATTGTGGTATATTCACACAATGAAATATCACACAGCAATTAAAAAGAATCCAGATACAAAAGGGGGTGTCTGTTTATATCAATTTCAAACAGGCATAATTAATCTGTGGTGATGGAAATAGGAATAGTGTTAGAAAACCAGAAGGGACCTTAGATAGGCTTCTGGGCTGCTGAAGGCATTTTGAAAATTCATCTGGTGGTTGTCAGCCTTGAATTCATAGTGATTTCTTGGTTAAAGTGTGACAAATGGTTTACTTAAATTTCCCATTTAAATTTTTAAAAATTCACTTTAAAAATGAATAAATATATTTGTATTTTTAATTAAGGTAACATTGCCCTACAATATTTATTTCCCATTTGAACATTTAAGTCCCCTCTCTCCTTTTCTAGTTATTGTCCATTTCCTAGTATCTTTGAACTTTCATGTCAGGATCCTGGATGAGAAACCAGAGATAAGTATCCTGCAGAGTAATTCTGAACACTCTCAATTAAACTTTGAGTTGGCAATAAATAATGGCAGATCCTCTAGTAAAAAAGTTCAAGTTTAAGGAGAATGGTTCATAACCCATGTGAATAAGCTATGGTTTCACATTCCCTGAACTAGGTTTTCTACTGAAATGCATAATATGATAGTGAAACTAGTGATTTCCATGCCCCCCATCCCTACACACACACATACTTGATCTCTGTTAGAACTTCATAATTTTAAAGTCAGATGAAAATAATTCTAGAAATATAATAATATATATTTGACATTCTCTTCCAAAAGTAGTCATTCAATTCCTATCATTCTCTTTGAATCAGGGTAACATTGGTTTACCACTCTGCACAGGATTTAAGGGACTAAGTTCACACCTCCTCAGATGTATGTTACCACACCACACCCACCACCACGATACCCATAGTCCTTCACTACAGTCCTTTAGCCTCCTCCTCCTCATTGCTCACTGCTGCCCTAGCCCCTAGTACCGTCAAATCTACCGTTGGATTCCTAAGATTTGTTTTGGTTCAAATTTTTTTGATTTTTAAAAATTATTTATTGTATTATTTATTTTAATTTACATTGTTATCTACCCCAGGGTTCTCCCACCACCTTCTCACCCGTGAACCATCATCGCAGCCTTCTGTGCCCCTCCGTCCCCCCCGTATTCCTCCCTCTCCCTCTCAGGTGCTATGCTTCAATTTTGCTAAAATTTAGTTTTAAATTTTTTCTGTTAGATTGTTTTCCCTTTATCCCTCATATAAGTGAGACCATCCAGTATCTCCCTTTTTCTTTCTGGCCTATTTCTGCTAGAATGATCCTTCTAGCTTCATCCATATTGCTGCGAATGACATGTTTGATTGTTTTGGTTCAATTTTGTCTATTGCCTTTCTATGTTTTGTCTCTATATTGCACATAAAACTCATGTCATCTTTATCATTGCCATCACTTCTCCTTTCTTTAGTCTTGCCAGTAAAACTCAGTTAACGAATCTACCAGTAAGCTATACAGTTTATGGTTGACTTACCCTGAGAGATGAGGTTTTGACTTTGCTGAAGCCACTGAACTTATTCAAAATCAAATATACATTTTTTCTTCCCTTGGAAGATTTTCTCTCTTTCAGCTATTCATTAAGAACTCCGTTTTCCTGCCATCTGAATGAAAGTTTTTTTAAAAGGTATATGGCCTTTCTAATTCTTGGCCTGGGGAAAAATGTCAGAAAATTTTTGAAATCTATTTAGTGAAGTATTTTAAATGCTCATCTTGCACTTTTGAGTGAAGTGTAATTTACATTTCATAAAAGTAGAAGCTGAGCAGCAAGCTGTAAGTAATTATCATATAATTAAATGTCTACTATGAAGGGAATGAAAACGTGAGCTCCTTCGCGCTTTCCGTGACTGGGTTATGTGATGGCAAATTGAATTACAGCTCTTTATCTCAGGAAGGCTCCAGAGGACCCACACCAGGTTTGAAGAGATACCTCTGAGTTGCCAATATAGTTTCAGTGGGAAGCTGAAGCAATCACTTCACTGTCCAAACAGACCATATGGAAACAGACTCTAGCTTTGGTTTAAGAAATGAAAACCAAAGTGTCTATTCTTCTCAGTGACTTTGAAAACCCCTTTTCCTTATGTTAATATTTATAGGTGGAAACCCCCTACTATGATAAGTAGTAATTATTACCATAGAGGAGTTTATTTTTTCAAATTCACAAAGCAGTTGGCTTTGGGGGTGATAATCAAATGCCAAATGCATTTATAATTAGGTAAAATGCTCCTCCTAATCTGATTTTGTTTAATATTCAGTTAAAATATGCATTGAGACCCTGCTAAGTTCAAGATGTTATAGGACATTCAAAGTCAGGAAAACCAAACCAAACCTAGCCCAAAATCATGTTTTCTGTTCTCAAGAAGATTATAGTCTGGAAGGGGATAAAAAGCTAGGCACACAGAAAACCACAAAGCAAGGCAAAATTGGATAGTTATCAGAGAATTCAAGGTGTGGAAGAGCTCAGGGGAAAGAGCAATCACTTTTATTTCTGCCTAGGTAGAGCTGGTCAGGTTTCAGCAAGACAGTATTTAATCTGGTGGATGAGGGATAGACTTATTATGAAAAGAGATATTGAGGAGGCCACGAGCAGTGATAGATGTAAGAAACCAGCACAAGGGACTGAAGTAGACCAATTTGGTTACTTATTCAACAGTCACAGTGGCAATTTATCTAAATTTGTGAATACAACTGTTGAGTTTTACAGATTTTCTCCCTAGTCACAACCTATAATGTGATATTCTTGGCTGTTTACATCGTTTGGAGCATTAGATACACGTCGAGTAGAGTGAATGATACAGATGAAAATGAAGACTGGAGCAGGATTGCGAAGCCTCTTGGGCACCCATCTCAAGGAGACAGACTTTACTCAGAGAATCATTCATTAAAAAAATTCTTATTAATGGACTACTGTATGCCAGGCACTGGATAGGTGGAATACAGTGAGGGCTATTTTCCCTGCCCACACAGAGATTAGTTTCGTAGCAGATGGGTAGCAGATTGGGGACACCTACTCCAGACAGGATGTAAGGTGTCAGGAAAGGCATTTGGAGCTGAGTCATGTCTGAGTTGAAATATGAGGGAGCATACAGGGTTTTTCCTGATTGAAGGGGCATGGGAAGGGTGTTTCAAGCAAAGAGACTATGCAATGTTACCGAGGGCTGCCCAACCTGGAGAGTTCCTGGAGTGCCAGGCTTGCTCCTCAGTGGTGAATTGAGCAGTAGAAAGACAAGGCAGGTGGTATCAACAGAGACCTGATGCTGACCTGCACTGTGGCATTTATTGTCATGATCGAGCTGGAGAGGACACAGCCCTGAACTGAAAATATGGCAGTGGAAAAGACGCAGGCATCCCGTGGGGAGGGAATTAGGGGGTAGAATTGCTAGCACTTGCTAATAGACGTGATAAGATGGGTAGTAGAGAGCAAAAATGCATCTCGGACTTGGACTTGGGCCTCAAGGAGTGGGGCTCAGAGGGGCAACACAGGACAGGGAGAACATTAGAGTGGGAAGGCATGAGCTTTGTTTTACCTAATCTGACTGTCAAGCGGCCATCAGGCAGCCAAACAGAGATAGCAGTCCAACATTGGTTCCGGTATTTGCAGGGCAGGATGTTGTTTGTGCTACAGATATAGTTTTGACAGTTATTGGTGTTTGGAGTTGCACATTCAAATGTTTACAGGAGCCAGGAAGGTAGCATAAATGTATGATTCTGGCTGGAGTTGAGAGGGGGTAAAGACAAAAGGAAGAGAGGTGCCTAGGCCCTGCCTTTCATACTTCTGGTATGAAAAAACCAGTAAACCAGCAAAAGTAAACCCAGCTTCAGGCCGTATAAGGCCTAAAGCTGCCAGTTTTCCACCTTTGCTATATATAGTAATGATTCGTTAGGGTGAGCATAGTTTACACAGAAAGAGTACGTAGAGTACAGCAAAAAGCCAACGACAAAACCCAACAGGTGTGATGCACAGAAGACACAGCTCAAGAAAGGGGGAGAGAGAGAGCTGGAAGAAAACCAGGCAGGTAATCGTTAATAGTGTTAAATGCTATTAAAGACTGAAAACTTTCCATAGGAATTTGCAACGTGGAGGGGATTGCTAACTTTAACTGAAGCTTTCCAGTGATGTGATGGGGGCTGGAGCCAGATTGTGGCGGTTTGAGAATTCAGTGGGGGAGTAGAGGAAGAAATTTGGTTGCCAAGTATGGATGGGACTATGGTGGAGGACTCTGGGTACCATGATGGTGGGCATGGTGTGGTGACATATATCTGTATAAGTACCGCGCGCTAACCGATTGTGCCACTGGAGCATGCTTTTTGGTGACATATATCTGAAGGGTGTGGTCCTATGTCTCTGAATTACAGACCATGTTGTAAACCAATGTTCCTGCAATTAAAAAAAAAAAAACTACTGGTAGTGAAAAATAAATAAATAAAATTTAAGTTTCCTGAGAGATACTTAATGGACTTTCTATTAATGGACTTTCTAACCAAAAATATCTTTAGCTACATCCACTTTGGAAGACATACAGGTGTGAGAAATTTCAATGATGGTTTTAGTGTTTTTTGAAGGTATAGTAACAGATAAATAAATTATCCAGCTTTCTCATACAAATTAACAATATCAAAAGAAATTTGGCTGCGAATGGGAGATCAGATTTGAGTGGTAGTTGGTTATTTATATATGTAAATATATCAGGAGAGATATGACCACTATTATATGCTGAAGGGAGAGGTTAAGATTGAATCTAATGAAAGGAAAAATTGCTATCTGGGGCTGAGGTTCCTGGAGAGGGAGGAGACAGGGCATACAGAGAACAAGTGGAAGGGTTAGCTTTGAGTTGGCAGGAGTGGTGCCTAGTTTATTGAAATTGAAGATAATTTCATTTAGCAAAGATTTATGGAACTTCTCTATCCTACTAGATACTGTTCTAGGTACTGAAGATCGAGCAGTTTTCAAAAAGTAAGGCAAAATTTCCTGCTGACATGAGTTTGCATTCCAGAAAGAATGAAATATGTGTAACGGAGGAATGCAGTGAAGCAGGGTTTGGGCATTGAAAATGTAGTTCTCTCTGATGGAAGAAAGAAATATGACATTAGTAGACTTAGAAGGTAGTGGAGAAGTTTTCAAATAATTTTGTGGCTCGTATGAAAGAAGGATCTAGAAACAAAGGGAGCCCTGAGCAGTGAGACTCCCTACTTGCCTAGTAGAAGAGGTAAGATCCACAAACTTTTTCTGTAAAGGACCAGACAGTAAATATATTAGACTTGGCAAATCGAAAGGTGTCATGGCCACCATTTTCTTTCCTACTGTAGCACCAGACAGGCAAAGACCCATGAGGTCTGGATTTGGCCTGTGGGCCTGTACTGCCAGCTGCTATAGTAGAGCTCCCAGGCTGTGAATAAGGACACTATTTGACAGCACTGTGGAGATGGGTAGGAGAGTAGTCCTTGCATTGGTTCAGATGAGTAGTAAGGTTTGGGACTAACATTGCAGCAGTACTGATGGGAAGAACAGGAGAGAGGGATAAGGGTCAGGCCAGTTACGGGAGGAGTCAATAATCTGTAATGGCAAGTGCTGCAGAGAAGGCTAGGAAGCTGAGGCCAGAACAGGACAGTGGGTTTACTCAGGAGGTCAGGGCTGAGTAAGAACAGCTAGTACAACTACACACGCTGGAGACCACATGTGTCCAAGGAATCAAAAATCCTCGCCCTTCCATAAATACTTTATCAAATTGTATCAGAGCAACACTTTCACAAATGGCAAAGCATAAAACAACAAAGAAAGGCTTTCCAGAGAGCAGGCCTCTGGCCCACCCCCTCCTGGCCCTCACAACAGCCACGTGAAAAGGCCAACACTTCCCTTGACTCTTCCTTCTGGCAGTTCTTTCTTTGTATAAATAATATGCTTTTAGTGCTAATTCCTGATATATGAATTTTAGACAGTAGCTATTGACATTCTATTCTAGAATATGAGTATTTAGCACTTTTACATTACTCCCTGTTCTCTCCCTACAACCTCTTGCTATAATTATATCATCATTTTTGTTCAAATCAGTGTTCAGTATTTGCCTTATGATAATTGAAACTATGTAGGTGTTTTCACTGCTGAGCCAAGTAGCACTTCTATGATGACTCTGTCTGTGTACAACTTTTTCTTCATCCTAGAGCTTCACTTTTTGCTTAATTGAAAATTATTGTTCTAATTAAAACCTTTTATTCTGCGATAAAGAGACAACATGAAAACTGCATGAAATAATACAGAAGGATAATGGCTACCGTTTGAGTCTCTCCAGTGTTACCTCCTTGCAGAGCTAGAGCACATGAGCAACTTCAGCGTTTTCAACATCAGCACAGTCAAGATAAGGAACATTTCTGTCTGCCAAGTGTCCTGTGTTGTCCTCTTAGAGCCACTAGCTTCCCTCCCCACCCTCTCCTTAACCTACTGCAAGCACTCTTCTGTTCCATTTTTACCTTTTGCCCTTTCAAGAATGTTAAATCATGTTCAATAAATGGAATGATACATTATGTAACCTTTGTTGCTTAAAAAAAATTTTTTTTTGTGTTACTTAACATAATTCCCTGGAGATTCATCCAGGATGTGAATAGCATAAGCACTTTTTGTTTTTGTTTTGTTTTTGAGACTAGGTCTCGCTTTTGTTGCCCAGGGTACCATGGACTCAAAGGATCCCCAGCCTCAGCCTCCCAGGTAGCTAGGATTACAGGCATGCACCACCACGCCCAACTATTTTTTGAGACTAGGTCTTGCTATGTTGCCCCGGGTGGGTCTTGAACCCATGGACTCAAGCGATTCCTAGCCACGGCCTCACTTTGTAGGCTGCGATTAAAGGCATGCGCCACCGTGCCTGGCCTAACATAAGTGTTCTTATTGCAGAGTAATATTTTGTGTATGCACGTAACACAGTTTGCTTCACCATTCACCCACTAAGCGACATCTGGGTTGTTTCCAGTTATCTTTTATGAATAATGTTGATATAACTGTTTGTGTACAGTTTTTTTGTGTGAATGTAAGTTTTCATCTCTCTGGGACAAATGCCTGGGAGTCATTTCTAGGTTATGTGACAATTGCTTCCTTTATAAGAAAGTGTCAAACTTCTTTGCCCAGTGGCTGTACCATTTACATTTACATCAGTGACATGAACCATCCAGTTTCTCTGCATCCTCGCCAATATTTGGTGCCACTATTTTTTATTTTAGCACTTTTGACAGGTGTTTAGTGATATGTCTTCGTGGTTTTCATTCAGAGTACTCTAACAGGCAATTTGAGGTTCTCTAGTGGCTAATGACAGTACTTTCCGTGTGCTTGTTCGCCATCTGTACATCCTCTTTGGTTAAACATCTCTTCATGCCCATTTTCAGATTTGAGTTTTTCATTTTGAATTATAAAAATTCTAAGTATTCTAGGTAAAAGCTTCTTGTTGGATATTATAATTTGCAAATATTTTTCTCCTACTCTTTAGTTAGCCTTTTCATCTTCTAACAGGGTCTTTAACAGAGCAAATGTTTTTAATGTTAAAAGTCCATTTTATCAATTTTTCACTTATGAATTGTACTTTTATTATCAATTCTAAGAATTCTTTGCCTTGCTCTAAATTGCAAATATTTCTCCAATATTTTTCTAAGTTTTATGTTTCAATTATAAACCCTTGAACAATTTTGAATTAATTTTTCTTATAAGCTTTGAGATTTGGGTGAAGGTACATTTTTTGAGTATTATGTCCAGTTGATTCAGTGCCATTTCTATAAAAAATTATCTTTCCTCCATGAAATTTCATTTGTTCCTTTGTCAAAATATAAATACATAAATTTGTGTGGGTCTATTTACAGGTTCTCTGATTACTCTAGCTAAATAGTGTGTCTTGAAGTGGGGTAGACTGATTCTTTCCACGTCATTTGTTTTAACAAAATTTAGTTACTCTAGTTCTTATGCCTTTCCATATAAATTTTAGAATATCTAATATTTGTGGTTTTAATTTGCATTTCCCTGATAATAAGTGATGCTGTGTATTTTTCATGTGCTTGTTGCTTGGCCATCTCTACATCTTCTCTGGAGTAGTATCTTTTTAGCACTTCTTCCCTTTTTTAAGTTGGATTCTTTATTTTCTTTTTGTTGAAGTGTGTGTGTTCTTAATCTTGGATATTAGCCAAAAAGCTTGTCAGATGTGTGATGTGCAAAAATTTTTTCCCATCCAGTATGGTACTTTTTGGTTTTAATGATAAATTCTTTCACTATGCAGATGCTTGTAAGGTTGCTGAAGCTTGATTTGTTTATTTTTGCCTTTGGAGTCAAGTCTCCAAAGATATCCCTGATGTGAACGTCATAGAGTTTATTGCCTACATTTCCTTCTGTGTTCTTTATAGTTTCCAGTCCTCCATCCAAGTCTTTGATCCATTATGAATTACTTTTCATGTATGTTGTGAGGTAGTGGTCTAGTTTCATTCTTTGGTGTGTGGCTGTCTAAATTTCTCCACCTAATTTGTTGAAGAGACTTGTCTTTATCCTTTGTATGTTTTGGCAACATTGTCATAAATTAGCTGTCCATGCAAGAGAGGATATAATTCTGGACTCTAAATTCTTTTCCAATTGGCCAGCAGGGTTCTAGGTGGAATGTCCCGGGGGGCCTTGTGACCAGTGTTGCCCCGGTGACCGGGCAGAGGCCTACTTCCAGTCAGAGCCAGGAAGGGGCAGCAGCGCTCTGTGGGTCTGGTCTTTGACCTGATGGTGGAGAAGGTCGGGGAAGAGATGACAGGCTTTCCACCCGATGGCCTGTGCCACGGCTCAGCCTCCAGCGGGAGAGCCTCCGGTGGTAGCAGGCGGCGAACCCAGCGGTCCTCGGTGTCCTGCCGCACCTCGTGTCGCTCCAGAGAACTGTCCGCTGCGTGCGGAGCCGCCTTTCCGGTGGCTGTGAGAAGTGGCTGGCCCCAACCCTGGCTGCCCTCACAGAGGAGAAGCGTCGCCTGGTAGGCAGGGGTGAGGCGGCGCAGAAGGAGCCCAGGGCCCTCAGCGAGACCCTGCAGCAGGCCAAGCCAGAGAAGTCCCTCCGCGTAAGCCAGCTGGCCGGGACGCACAGGGACACGGCTTGCTGCTGATGGCCACCTCCACACGCCGTTGGCGCTGAGCCAACTGAACCCTGCAGCCGGACAGGACAGCTCAAGGCAGAGACAGCCAGCCTCAGCGAAGCAAGCCAGCTGCTTCAGTACACAGGCACCCGGGAGCCACCCGCCGGGAGCTCCTCCAGCCCTTCCTGGAGGCAGCAGGTGGAGGGAGGTGGAGCACCACGCCCACCCTGAAGGTACCTTCCCTGAGGGCAGAGCTGGCACTTGGAGCCACCCCTCTCCTCGCCCTCCAAGGTGGCTTTCCAAATGCACACTGTCTCCCCAACTCCATCTCCACCTAATGGGACTGGAACCAGGCTGCGCTGGGGGTACCTTGGGCTGTTATGACAGCCCCTGGCCCTCTCCAAATAATCATCACCTCTGCCCAACGAAAGTCCTTGGGGATTCCTGGGCCATGTCCACCAACCTCCCTGCAGTGAGGGAACACTAAGCCCATCCCAGCAGCAGCAGCCGCCTTGAGCACAGCAGGATGGGTGGTGGGGCTTTGGGAGGCAGCCAGTTGGCCAGAGACGCATTAAGGAGGCCCTCCTTTCCATGCTGGTCTTGAATGCCAGAAGTGACGTGGGGATGGGGAGAGGGTAGGTTTGGCAAAGGAAGAGTGGAAGATGAGGGGTGGGAGAGATCCTGGGGGCAGGGTTTCGGAGGCTAGACTTGGGTTTGACAAATTGGTTCCCTAGTTCAATAAAAGATATGCTGAGGAAATTGAAAAAAAATTCTTTTCCACTGATCTGTGCATTTATGTTTAGTACAACACCATACTCTTTTGATTACTATTGCTCTGTAATATGTTTTGAAGCCTGGGCACATAATACTTACCTACTTTAATCAGTGTTATTCTGGCTTTTCATGATCCTTTGTGGTCCCATATACATTTCAATAACATTTGTTCTATTTCCTTGAAAAAAAGTTACCCAAAGTTTGGAAAATAACTAATTCAAAAGAATATGTACACTTGTATGTTCATTGTAGCACTATTTACAATAGCTAAGCTATGGAAGCAACCTAAGTTTCCAAAGAGAAATGAATGAATAAATGTTTATATTCACAGTGGAATACTACTCAGCCATTAAAAAGATGAAGTATTGCCATTTGTGCCAACATGGATGGAACTGGAGGGGATTATGAAAGCAAAATAAATTTGAAGAATAAAGATAAATACTACATGATTTCATTCATTTATGTAATATGAAAAATAAAGTTCAAGAACAGAAAAACAAAACAAAGCAAATACTTGAAATCTCATCGTAGCAGTGACAGTACCAAGAAAGGGAAGGTAAGTGATAGGAGCAAAGAGGAGAGGAGGGTGTCAATGAACTATGTTAATTGATTATTGGAGTTATGGTGGCAGTATGGTATGATAATATACATTTGTAAAGGTGTGACCCAATACCCCTGAAACAGTGCTTTAAAGCAATGTCACCTCAATAAACATTTTAAAAATATTTAGAGATATCTTGTCTAAGACCATCGCTATCTAGTTTCAGAGCTGAGATGTAAGCTGAGGTCTGTCTGGTACCAACCTTCAATACTGTGTCCTCCACTACATTAACTCTTCTGATGACCTCACCTTGATCATCTCAAGCCTATCTTCTTCTAGGTACTAAAATGCAAGTGTTCTGAATTTGGATTTATTGTTCCAGATAATTCCTTCAGTAGTTCACATCAAAATGACTTTACACCACCCAAAGTGCTCAGTCTTAGTCTCTATTCTAATAACTTCCAAACTCTCTACATTTACTTTATCTTCTTCTGGAGTTTATTTTGATTTTACAAATTCTTTCTGTCTTCTTTGCCAAGAGCTTTCAACGCTTACAGAATTTTGCTACTAGCATATTTCCCTTTGGTTATATTTATATCTTTTCACTTTTTCTGTCTCCAGTTTCTCTGGCCTTCTGTGCATATTGCCAGAATGATTTCATCTGAAAAACATAACTGCCTACATATAAGCCATCTCTTCTTCTTTACACTCCACTTCTTTCAAACATGGTACCAGTTTCTATATGAGAAGTATGACAGACTACTTACAATGGTAGCCCTTCCTTGCTTCAGTCTTACTTCAATTTTTCATTATTTGCCCATAGCTGTGGCTTTCATGATTTCATCAGTACATCTGGCAATTCATTTCTCTGCAAGAGTTTGGGGGAAACATCATAAACCAAAGAGTTTCCTTGATCCAGGTACATTTCATAGCCTTTGATTTTTAAAGAATTTCAGAGAAATCCTAGTGCTTGACAGTCACACACTACCTATTCCTTTGTTGTTGTATCTGGCACATGGAAGAATATGCATTCTGCCAGTTTCAACACCTTCTGCAACTGGGTTCTTGGTGTCACTTCCATGGCCATTTCCCCTTCCTTCCGGGTGCTATTGAAAATAGCAGCCTTCAAAGCTTCGCTGTAGTTTCTATACTCCGAAGTTGTGTTGAACTCAGCAGTGAGGCTGGCAGGGCCGGGAGCATTTCTCTCCTTCAACAACTGGATCCTGCTGCTCACTTCTGGAGCTGTCATGTCAGCTCCTCCATCAGCTGTCTCTTTCCCCTTTGATGGGTACATCAACATAACACCATGGCCCCTCCTTCTCTCTGCTCCTAAAATAACTCTGCAAAGAAGTCCATGATCCAAGTTCCTTTTTTTTTTTTTTGCATACTCAATCTGTCCAGTCAGTGCACCAAGGTCACCACCAGTCAATATTCCCTCTCCCTCACCCATTCTGAAATGTTTATAGTTCCTGTCTTTCAGCTTTGCTTCAGCTTTCTCTTCTTCACTTATCTTCTTGACTCTAACAAATTCTTGGTTGATTTTTCCTATTTGGCTTTTGTTCTTTCTTTCTCCATTAAATACATTTGCATTTTGCAATTTGTGTTTTACCTTGTAAAGTCACTGGCTTGGCTATTTTCCTTGGGGGCTTTTCCTTGAAATGTTCTTTTGCAAGTTACCCCTGTCTTGTGCTGAAAGTGGCATAAAACTGTTCAGAATTTATTCTTAAAAAGTAGTAACTTTGTATGTATGTACAAAGTTTTCATCATAATACTGTTTAAATTTTGAAAAGCTAGGCACCACCAACATTTTTATCAATAAGAGATTAAATAAATTTTGGTACAGCCTCATAATGAAACACTAAAACTGCATTTTACATGACAACGAATAGCTATTTTCACTGACATTGAAATGTTCTATAATATTTATGGAGTGAAAAAGTTACCAAGTATGAATAAATGATCACCATATATATTATATATATTTAATGTATGTATTAAGTAGCACTGACTCAAGTCAGGCCGATTTGAGTGTAAATATTAACTGACTGAGCAAATTATTCGCTTCTCTGTATCCTGATCTGTACAAAGTGGGGATACCAATACTAGGACCTATATCATGGGTGTTTGTGAGAATTAAATGACGTCATTCCTATTAGGTGCTCAGTGAGTGGTCATTATTTCTGGCATTTGAAACTTAAATGAATGTGCTTTGGAGAGTGGAAAGTGACTAAGGGGTGATCGATAAATGCTGAAATTTATTATAACTTTATACCGTCATGGGTAAAATTTCTTCTAAATTCTGAGATGTTCCATCCCTAAATTATACCATATAAGCCAGGAGAACTTCTCTCAATGAAGGAGTGGAGTCAAGGGCACTGTTGCCCACAGGAATTTACAGGAGTTTAAAAATCCTCGGTGATACCATGTCTCTCACTTTTGACAAAATTAGATCTTTAGTTTCTTTTGTACCTGCTTTCATTGCCACCCCTTTTTTTGCAGTGTCCAATCAGAAACCTGGACTTTGTGTATCAACACAGGATGAAGTGTGCAGTGGTGGCATTTCTAGGCTTTATGCCAGACAAACTTGTAGGCAAGATAGAGCACTTCACATGAGGGCATCTTTGGCACGTGCTCCTCATCACGCTTCTTCTGTGTGAGGGGAGCAGAATCTCACTTATTTTGCTATTTGAAAATCTTCTTGTAGTTCAGATTCACAGGAGAGCCTCACCTAGCACCAGTTCATCTCCTGGAGCAGGCTCCGGTACCTGTTATCCAGAGATGGGAGGATAGCTCTTCCTCATTCATTTCAATGTCTTTAATTTGGCCAAGTTCTCTCATTCATTGTCCTAGATTTTGACTTTTCTAGACTTTACAGCTATCATTCCTAGATTTTAATTGTTCTAACAGATTAATTTTTAGGGAGCAAATACTTTTGTCTAATCATCTGTAATTAGACATTTCAAAGGTGTAAGAAATGCCAATTTAGCACTCAGAGCGGGTCTGGTAGGTGTTTGCTGATCTAAATGTCCTTTACGTATATGTGGCAAAGAAATATGAATCAGTTGAAGATACACATAGTATCACCTGGTGAAATTTTGTGTCACCGGTAACTAAAGCTTCATTCTTCATTTATTCTGTAAACGTTTTAATATCCTATAATGTAAGAGGCATAGTGGTGACCAGCGAACTGAAAATACAAAGCTCAAAATGATACTGTCTGGATATTAAAGATGGTGAGAGATACCTGTCCATAGGGCAAAACGTATTACAGGACCAGGGAAACAGTTCTGGGAATTTCAGCAGAGAGAGTGATCTCTTCTAATTGAAGGGTTGATGGAAGGGATAGCATTTCAACAACATCTTGGAGGACATGTAGGAAGAGGCTTTCTAGTGGAGAATGTGGCACAAGCAAAGAAAGATATGGATTCTAGAGAGGAAAAAAATTTAGAGAACTGTGCTGAGTACACAGCTGGATATGATGGGGGGGATGACTAAGAAAGTTGAATCATAATCTGACTTTGAAGAGGTATTGAGATCATTTCATCTTTCTCATTTTATAGGTGAAGAAACTGGTAACATACTCATGGTAATCAAGCCAGTTTATAGTAGTTTGGAATTTGATTTTTAAAATATTTTATATGCATTCACCATTTTATTACATATTTATTATATATGACATATAATATGTAGTATGCTATATATTAAAATATTATATAACAAATATTATAAACATGTGGTAAAGCATCCAATATTAAGTAAAAATATTATAATTTATCTCATAAACAATAGGAAACTTTGGGAATTTTTGATCAACAGAGTAATAACAGCAAATATAATAGTAGTAGCTAAAAGTTATTACACATTTACAACTACCAATCCTAGGGCTACACTACAGGTGGCACCTCATTTACTCTAGTCTGTGAGATAAATACCTCATTGGCCATATTTGAAAAAGGAATAAAATAAGGTTCTTTAAAGTTAAATGACCTCTCCAAGTTCACAGCACACGTAAATAGTCAGGTTGAGATCTGAACCCAATAGTCTGACTTGAAATTCCAAGCTCTGAATGGCTGTACTAAACTGTCAAAAAAGTGATCCATTAAGAAGTAGCAGTAATTTAGAGGATGAACCAAAATAGAAGAGATGGAGAAAAGAGAAATAGGATATAACTGCAATGAACCAGACAAATAAAGCTTCATCAAAATTTTTGCCAAGTGAATTAGTTCCAAAGTATTGGTGGGAGTTACTGGAATGAAAGACAGAGAAAGAACCAAAAATTATTGCAAAATACGACCTGATAGATGAATGTAATAATGACAAGGAGGAATAAAAGTGGTTAGGAAGTTCAGTGAATCTAGAATGTGAGATGATTGCCAAAGAGCAGCCAGGTGTGGTGGTATGCACCTGTAATCCCAGCTACCTGGGAGGCTGAGGCTAGGGATCACTTGAGTCTGCGGATTCAAGACAACCCTGGGCAACATAGCGAGACCTAGTATCTAAAAAAAAAAAAAAGAATGTGAGATAATCGTCAAAGAAAGTGAATGAAAATTTTAAAACTGTTGATAGAAATATAATAGCTGGAATAAGAAAATAACAAGTTTACCTTAATTCATCATGATCACATTAAACTTCAGATATTTGGCTCTGAGACTTGAAGAAAGAGGTTGACAAGTCAATGCTCAGACAAGAATGACTAAGATGGTGAAGGAATTTGATGACTGACAGTGATAGGAACAAGGTCTCTCTGGTTTGGAGCAGTGGAGGCAAAGGAGTGTTGATAACTGTCCTCAGGCATCTGAAAGGTTATGGTATGGCAGGATGAACTGATGCCCCCTTTTTGTGTTAAGGTATCATGACAGAACCACAACCAATGGGTTGAAAGAATCAGGAGAAATATAGTTAGAACAATGTAGTGAAAAATAAACATCGAATAGAAACAGTGCCAAGATAGAGTGCAAAACATTGGTGGAATAATTAAGAAATTTTAATGCCTTGAGAAACAGTGGCTAGCCTGGCTCTAGAATGGTCCTAGAAAAATCAAATGACAGCTTGTTGATGATGCTGTGAAGGAGATTCAAACAATGGTTGGACTAGGCGCATTTGAGGCATCACTCCAACACTGAGATACTTTGGATTTGTGGTTGAAGAAACTTGAGAACTTAAAGCTGTAATAGTGCCCCCTTCTCAAGTATGATGAACTTCAGCTTCCGTGTGAAATTGAGGACCAAGTCCCTGGAGAGACGGTAAATCTACTAAGTGTGTCTGGTCCTGAAGCGGAAAAGAGAACTCTGGAAGTCGTTTTCCAGGGACTGAAATGCATGCCGGGAAAAGAAGCGTGCCTTTCTAGATTCAGTCATACCTAGGAGGTGGGAAGAAGATGGAATTGAACCTTTGTTCGGGAGTGGGATGTTTCAGTGCCAGCACAAAGAAACAAGGAGGCTGCAACTACTCAGCGATTCATGCAGCGAAAGGTAGACAGAGGCATAAATATATCCCATTGGTACAACATCAAGTTGCTTGCAACAGTAGGCAAAGCTGGGCCTCGAGCACGGGGCATGAGAAGAAATTTCCTGCTTTTCCTCCATCCTGCCTCATCATGACTGTGCCAACTTTTCACCTTGGAATCAGGGGAGTGCTTTTACACATATTTTGATTGGCTTCAGCTCATAAGTTGATTGCTCTTTATCTTCCTCTAACTTCAAAAAACTGGTCAGAATCCTAACAATCTCCCTTCCAGGAGTAATCTGCTGCCTGGTTCATGAACCTCTCTGGAGCAAAGATGATAAATAGTTTTAATCTTTTGGGCCAATTCTGATTCAGTGGTAGAGGCTGCATCGAGCCCTGTGGTGAGAAGTCACCTGAGACCTCATCTGAACACAGAAGGAAAGGAGGTCATGGCCATTTAATGATGTCTGCTCCATGGGTATGGGATGGGAGAGTGAAAGCGTGCGTGCCATCAAAAATGTACTGTCCTAGGAGTAGAAGAGTTATATATTTCTGCTCCAACTCTAATCTGCTCCTTGCTAGGTGAGGTCTAACCCTAACATAATTAGGGAGCACTGATCCCTAATTGTCACGTACTTTCTAATCATCAGCATGTGGTAAATGTTGAACCTTGGTTCTGGCCACAGTATAGTTTTCTAGCTGTAGTTAAAGCTGAGTCCTGGCCCTGGCTACAGATTGTGCCCCCGTCTGACCACAGATGGCACCCTAACTCCGGCAGCTATTATACAACCGATCATTATCAGATGGTATAAGGAAAATCCATTCTCACGACTGGAAACAAAGTTCAAGGCCTGGGCTTTTTTAGAGGTGGGTCAGTCGCTGTGCCTTTTGTCTGTGAAGGACAGTGCATTATTGATATAGCAATATGCCTGTCAGTGTTTCTTCTTCAATTATCTGGCTGCAGAGAACACAAATGCTTTATTGCCACGGTAGACAGTCTTTTCCTTAAAATGAAAAGAAAGAAATAAAGCTCAAGTGGAAGAAGTAATTTCCTATAACTGTGAAAACATAAAGCAAATGCCTGAACGTGATTATAAATGGATCTGTGAATGCGACTGATGGAAAGAAACTTTTTTTTGGAAAGGATGTATCCAGTGAGTGCTGCTGGGTATGGAGTACATCAGGGCCAAGGAAGCCAGGGATCGTGTGCTGGAAGTCAGGTTCTATTAAAAGAGTAGACTTCATACAGCTACTGAAGCCAGTCTGGATAAGTGGGTCTTTAGATGAATAATTTTTTAAAAATCATGAAGTGACTTTATAGGGTAGTAATAAACATGTCCATCTCCACTTTGACTGAAACTGAGGTATAATAGGGGCTTTAAAAATTATCTAAACCTTCAGAGAATATGTGGAAGGAGTGCTAAGGAATTAGAGCCCCATTTGAATTCTTGTATAGGGTCCTGGTGAAGGGCACAGGGAGTTGAAATAGATGAGAGCAGCCTATATAATAGAACTTTCTGCTATGATGGAAGTTTGTTTGTTTTTCAAGACTAGGTCTTGCTCTGTTGCCCGGGGTGGTCTCAAACCTGCAGAATCAAGCGAGGCTTGGATTAAAGGCGTGCGCCACAGCACCCAGCCCTCATGATGGAAGTTTTCTGAATCTGCACTGTTCACCTCAAGCTACTGAGCACTGGAAGTGGGAACAGTCACTGAGGAACTTCATTTTAGATGTTTGTAATTTGTTTACAATGTAATGGCCATGGGCAACGGTGGCTGTTATACGGGATTGCCTCGTGCTCAATTTTAACTCAGTTTCCAGAGCTAAGAAAAACAAAATCTTAAGGAAAAGAAACAACAGCCAGCAAATCCATGTTTCTGCATGGTTTATACAGCTACTAAGAAGACCGGGCTTGTGTCAGCTTTTTGTAGGCCCTGCACCTTGATTTGAGATGAGAGCATGCCAGCCTGGGTACAGCGTGTGGTTCTGTGGTGAACCTAAGGACGTGGAAAGTTCAAGCACATAATCCTTGGTGATGCCATTAATGACTTTAATGAAAGTTATCCGTCTTGTTTGAAGGGGAGAAATGAATAGTTTACAACAGAAATGTAAACAGGATTTTGATTAAAGAATCTGCTAATGTTTCTTCTCTACTCCAGATTTAATAACCAGAGTTCTGTCTTTATATGGGACATTTATAATCTAGTCAAAGCTAAGAAATTTGACATCTATTTCAATATCATACTATTGGTGACTTGAAATACAGAATGAAACAAGGGAAAATGATGTATTATAAGCCAAATGGATTTCTTTGGGTAGAGTTTGGGTAAAAAAGCAGATCTCAGGCTTGACTGCCTTTCCTGTAGCTCACTGTTCTTTTAATGATTATAATTTTGATGTATAGCTCTTGAATTTGCACTGTTTCCCTATGCGCTGCCTTTATGTTTTGAATTTTTTCCTACTTTATCATAGAGCAGGCATTCAAAAGCCTTAAAGAACCCTAGTTTATCTGGTGAATTGAGTATAATGTTATATGGTAAAAATAATGCTGCAGGGAGATGTTGAAGCCATGATGAAGTATTTAGACTTGGTCTTAGGCGCAGTGGTGGTGATGAGATTTTTTAGAAAGTTTCATAGCTGCGGGGTGAGGAATGCATTGGAGGGCAAGAAAGGTGAAACCCTGATCAGTCAGAAGACTGTCCAGTGATTAAAGAGAAGTCAGTGATGAGTGGCAGGGAGCTAGAAAGAAGTAGACAGATTCAAGAAATATTTAAGAGGTGATGTTACTAAAATATGGAGCATGATTAGATGGACAGCCAGGGCGTGCTCGCTTGGGAAAGTTTCTACTCTTCATCCTCTGCTTTCCCTGGGACAAGACTCAGCACTCTGCCATTTATCCTCCACCACCAAAGAAATTCCCCCTCCCCCCCAAAGAGAAACATTGCTGGGAATGCACATTTGTTGAATATTTCAAGGGGGTGTGGAAGACCTGAATGCTTTGCACACCACAGAGTGAACTTTAATCTGATTGCCTCATGGGATGTATATCTCCCCAAAGTCTCCTGGTCTTTCCCCTCTTCCACCTTTCCTCTACAACTTCTCTTTCCTCAGTCCCTCTTGCCTCCTCTTAGTCTTTTCCTATATTGAACGTATTAACTTTTCTCTGGATTATTTTCAGTTTACATCCTAATATGGCAACGCAGATTTTCAGTCTGCTTGGGATCAATATTTTTAGGAGGCAGGGGACATTATAGATAATAATCAGTATTACTGATTGTTTTCTTTTGCCTCAGGCTCCAATATGGGTAGATACCACCCAGTTGCCAACTCGTCTGTAATTCCCAATTTTGATATTACTCATATATTTATGCATGTTTGCATTATTTTTGAATTAAAACTGTTTCATTAAAATATTAATTAGCTTAACTTTGAATTTTCGCTTCCTCTTTCCTTTTTTGTAACAGGGGAGTGCCTCACTTGCCCTAGTCTTTGATAACTTGTAGGAATTTTACAAATAAATTTCTGTGTACTTTTATGGGTAGGCTTTTCCTGAAATGCAGGCTTTCTTGGGTTGCCCTTTATTTGATCTGACCTTTTGCATATTCATGCTTCTTTCTACTCACCAGAAGTATATCTTTTTTAAAAAAAATATATATATATACATATATATATATATATATATATATATATATATATATTTCACATCATTGTGATCCCTAGGGGTCACCACCACCTCGCCTCCCTGGCCACTCCAGCTGGTCCCCTCCCCCAGTTGTGTACATTAAATTGGTTGTCCATATATTAGTATAACCATTTGGTTTCTGTCTTTTTCCTTCTGACTTGTTTCTGCCAATATGATTTCTTCTAGGTACATCCATGTTACCAAAAAAAACCCATCAAATTTGACATTTTTAATTGATGCATAATATTCCATTGTGTGTATATATACCACATCTTTTTATTCAGTCATCTGTCTTGGGGAATTTGGGTTGTTTCCATATCCTTGCAATTATAAATAGTGCTGCAATAAACATCCGAGCACAGGTGTCCCTTTGTACCCACATTGAGGTCTCCTTTGGGTAGATTCCCAGAAGAGCGATTACTGGGTCAAATTCACCAGAAGTATATTGTAATGGAAAACATTTTAACTCATGTACACCAGGCACTGTGTGATGAGCGAGGCTTAAAATAGTAAACAATACCTTTATTTTTTAATGTGGATGAGACAGAGTGGGAGCAAACAAATATGCAGAAAGTAATTTATAACAAATATTTATTTTTACCAACAGGTACTGAGTACCTCTTGTGCCAAGTGTTGGGGATATAAGACTTTGGCCTCATGGAGGCCAAACTCATATTCAGGGAAGTCTCACAATTTTGATAGGAAGAAAAAGAGACTTAAGCCAGGCATGATGGTGCATGCCTTTAAGCGCAGCCCTAGAGCACAGCTGAGACTGGGAATCACTTGAGTCACCGGGTTCAAAACCCATCCAGAGCAACACAGTGAGACCTAGTCTCAAAAAATAGCTGGGCCTAGTGGCGTGCACCTGTAATCCCAGCTACCTAGAAAGCTGAGGCTGGGGATCACTTGAGTCCATGGTACCCCGGGCAACATGAATCAGCGGTTCCCCAGGCAAAATAGTGAGACCTTGAAGAGAGAGAGAGAGGGACCTAAGAGAAAGGATGAGGAAAGCTGTGTTGACTAGGTAGTAGAGGAAGAAAAGTCAGGAGTTGACTTTATTCCAGAATACAGAAGGAAAATTGTTGGAGAGCTTGATTGATGTGACCATTGTGTCTGCAGGATGGGCCAGGGCCAGAGAGATGTGAAACTAGGAACTAAACCAGCATGTCAGGGTGATTCTGACTCAGTAACAGACTCAGCAATTATTTCCAGAAAGATCTAGTACAGGCAATAAAAAGCACTTGAGATAGATGGTCAGCATCAAGGAGATGCACCCAAGGCACAACTGTTCTAGAGAAGGGGAGGAGAGGGGTCCTGCAGAGCTTACAAGTAGAAAAGACATGCTCAGATACTAGAAGGTATTCTGTGAGGTGGAAGCCTGGCCGCAATTGGCTTGAATGGTTTTGTAAATGAAAGGGAGAAGGGGAAATAAAAGTTGAGGATAATTAGCATTTTTGTCCCATATGGTCAGAGCAGGGAAGACCATCAGCTGAATCCCTGAACTAATGTTCTTTCAATTCTCTCCTTGATTAGCAACATGTTGGTCCCCAAGTTGGCGACTCACTCTGCAGATAGCTTCAGCTGTAGGGCGGGGCTCGCTGGGAGAGGAGAAGAGCCAGCCAGACTACAGAGCTGGTCTTGGGAGAATATGTTTTTCGCTAGGCTATGCATGCTTAGAAACAAAATTGTAAGCAGCAATTCTTTGTTGATGATGATGATAAGGTGATTCAAATGTAACATTACTTAGAGAAAAGCATCCAGAAAACTGCTTTTCTTTTATCACTAGAAAAATGGTCTTCTTCCAAAGCTTAACTCAATTAATGTCTCACCTCCCCCAATACGCCAGGACCACAAATTCTGCAGGGTGTTAGTTATGCATTAAATTCACCTTCTCATATTCACAAGGGCTAAATCATTTTTACTTTTATATTGCCTTCTTACTGATATTTTGCCAAATTCACATATGCACAGGAAGGAAGTTGATATTTTCTCTCTGTTAGCATGAGATACTTTATTGCTGAACTCAATGGCACCACATTAATTCAAAGGGAGAGAGGCCAGTGAGACTGGAAATCAAGCCCTTCAATTCCAAATTTCCACATTTATTGCATTGAGGATGCCAAGGCGTAATGATAAAGCATTCCAGCAGGCAGAACTCACGGTTTTAAACCTATTTACTCTGCCGTAGCTGAATGTCGCTGCATATGACAAATGCTGCGAATAAGTATGTTTCAAGGCCAAAGAGCTCTATGAGAAATCCCATCATTCTAACGATCACAAAATCATTCCAGAAATTGAACAATATTACAGAAGCTTAATAGCAAATTGGAATCTTGTGTGTATCTCAAACATGTCGAGTCCTTTATACTGTTCCGTGGTTTGTTGTGCACAATGACCAGTGCACCTCTCCTTTGGACCTTCCAAGAACTGAAACTTAGGTTTTCAAGGAGGGAATCTACCAACTACCTGGTTACCAACAAGGCTCTCAAGGTGAAGGAACTCAGGCTTTGCCAGTGTGCAAGAAGCTTTTTAGGTCGGTTCCATGCCTTGGTTATTGGCTTTGATAAATGGAAAGGTGCCTCCATCTTTTCCTATTAGTGTTTTCATATGCCAGGTAAATATGTAGCAGTGGAATTGCCAGATGACATGCTATTCCCACAACCATACAGCTATGCAATCTGCTGGCAAATCAATAAAATTTAAGCAATCTCTAAGTATAATAAATTGGAATTCAGCTTAAAACCAATTAGAATCCTTTTGCTCAAGTGATAGACCCATTATACAGTTTAAAATGAGGCAATTCTCCCTACCCTCCACCCCTGGCTTTTAGAATCTAGATCTTTTATGGAAATGAGTTATAATTATTGCACTAAAAGCATTTATCCTTTCCCCAAAAAAACCTTAAATGTGTAACCAAAGCCTACCAAAAATAATTGCCAAGAAACCCCTGTTTTTATATACGTGCACATCAGTCCTATGTTCTGAATTTTCTGAACTTAAAAACTGTTCTTGTAGGCCTCATAAACAATGAACATTTTCAAGACATTCCAGCATTTTCTCTTATCACCCAACCTCCCTGACTTTTACCTACTGAAGAGGCATAAAAATCTCTTGTAAGACAGAGTTAGTTGGGTTTCAGAAAACAGAACAAAATCATTGCTTTGGGGCCTCTCTCTGTAAGGAGGAGAGGCAGAAGATTATCCAAACTTACCTGAATTTCTTGGACCTGACTGAGATACGAGGGACCCACATTTGTGTCTGGTTTCTGGAAAGTAAGAAAATAGAACCAGAAAATAAAGATACAGGGAAAGATATGATTTTCTCTGTGTGCTTTAATGAAGAAATGTCATGCATATTCCTCACATGACTTGTTTCATCCTGAATCCCTGCCTGTAAAGCACTCTTTGGATTGGAAGTCCTGACTTTTAAAATTTACTGATAATAAAGTCTCCCCCAGGCCTCATCAGCTCTTAATTGTTAAAGCATCTCAGTGTTGCTAGTGTGGTTTGCGCAAAACCGAGCTGAACTGCTAACACACCCTGAAATCTCAGCAGGATTAATTTTTTCACAGTTTGAGTGATTTTTATCAGATTAATTACCACCTCCTGTAGTCCAATCCCTCCCTCTCTGTTAACCCACCCTAAAAACGTATATCTATTTCTGGAGCTGTGAGAAATCTGTCATGATGCATTTAGTTGAATGCAATTATTTTTTTGGACAGAACCAGGTTCCTGGAACAAGTTTTGCTAAGCTGCTGGTTGAGAATTGAGATGCTATGTGTAAATAGGTAGCACTTTCAAGAAAACAGTAAAATGCATTTGTTGGGATTCCAGGTTTATTACTATGAATTGCTGTATTTGATGGCTATTGTGTCTGGATAAACCAGTATCAGGATTCCCCATCGACACACTTGGTGGTTTTTCCCTTTTAGGATACTTATGCCTTTTTTCACTCTTAAAATGCCAAAGCCTTTCTGCAAATATTTGGAATCTCTGCTGGCTTCTGCTATGCTAACAGTCCCTGTGGTGACTGTTAGAGCCAGGTGTAGGAGCCATTAAAGTGCAAGTTAATAATAAATAGATTAAACAACAACAACAACAACAAAGAGGTAAAGAAAGGATTCCTTACAGTACAATGTGAATTGGTACATATGGAGGGAGTGGTGGAGTTGGAAAATCAGTTTTGCCACCCTCAGAGTACAGGTTCAGGTAAGAATTGACCTTGGATTTTAATGAGAGGCTGAATATATGCATGGTTGCCTAAGTTGATTTTTAGTTAGGAAGTGGAAAAACTGGACAGTGGCTGGACAGCATGATCATGATCATGAACACTGACAGATATTGTGACCTCCAAATGCAATGCCCTGAGTAGGGCACGTCACTGATGTAATAAAATCTCTGGGACCATGTTAACTGCAATCTAATCATAGGAAACATTAGACAAACCAAAGTCGAAGAACAGTCTATAAAATAATGGGCTTACATTTTTCCAAAATGTCTATGTTATAAAAGACAAAGAGGCTGAAATCAAAGGGAAACTAAAGATACATGACAATGAGATGCAATTAACGATACTGGGTTGCTTCCTGTAATGGACAAAGAAACCAAAAAGGACGTCACCAAGTCAGTTGATGAAATAAGAATATGGACAGTATATGGGAAAAACACTGTAAGCTTGTTAAATTTCCTCAATTTAATAAATATGCTACGGTTATCTCTGAAAAATAGCCTTATCCTTAGGAGATACAAATCAAAATAATAATAGGCTGTAAAGAGAATTGATGTATGTAATCTACCTTCATAAGGTAGAAAACAATTCAGAAATAGTTTGGAAAATAAGCCATAAGTGTCTATATTAAATACATATTACATAGACATTTCTATGTAATATATGGGAATTAATTACATATAATGAATTATATATACACACGCAGTCTGTGCATTAGCCACTGTGCTAACATGTCCCAAAATACAGCTGTGTATTTGCAGAGAGCAGGGGAAGAGAATGAGATCAACCTTGGTAAAGACTACACAGAAGTTCTTTGTACTTTTTTTGCAACTTTTAAAATTCCTTTATTGAGGCACAACTTTCATATCAAAATCTTCATCCGTTTTAAGTGTACGTTCAATGATCTTTTGAGTATAATAGACATATAACATCACATTATATTTCAGGTGAATATTCTGCAAACTTCCAGTCCAAGTAGGTTCATCATTAGTTCTAGCAGCTTAAAAAGAATGTCAGAGACCTTAGCATCATCTTCACAGGTTTTTAATGAAGGGGAAACAGCCAACAGGGAAACAGCCTCTTGAGTCCCCTGAGTTCTCCTCCCCACAGGATAATGCTGCCTTTTAGCCCCTCCCTCCTAGACCAAGGTGCCCACTCACACATGTGCACACCCACTAGGCCAGGCATGTACAGTCATGGGGAGGATGAAACACCACTGGTGCTGACCATAGAAACTAATGGCAGAAGGGTCTGAAAAATCCAGAAAATTCATTTATCCTACATTATTCTTGTAACTTTTAAGTTCAAAATGCTTTGTTATTGTTTTATGCATATAGATATTGTTCATCATTATATTCCCCAGGGTTCTCCCGCCACCACATCACCTGTGAACCATCATCTTGATCTTTTGTGCTCATCCCTCCCCTGATTTCCCTCTCCCTCCCGCCCCCCTCGCTAGTTGTATGCTTTAGTTCTGTTGTCAGCTTGTTAGTTTTGACTTTTTCTTGACCTTTTGACTTGTTCTTGACCTTTTTTTTTTGTTTTCTCTATATCCCATCTATACGTGAGACCATCTGGTTTTTGTCTTTTTCTTTCTTACTTAGTTCCACTGGTAAGATTCCTTCTAGGGCCATCCATGTTATAACAAATGCGTATTTGTCATTTTGATTGCTGAGTAATATTCTAGTGTGTAAATATACCATTACTTTTTCATCCATTTGTCAGTTTGGGGACATTTGGGTTGTTTCCAAATCCTGGCTACTGTACATAGTGCTGCTATAAACATATGAACAAGTGAAATGCTTTTTAAAGAATGATGGCACGGATCCCCTGATACACCTTGTGGATTTCCCTTTCCATTCCTTTGCTTAAAACACTCCTGCCAAAACTGCCCTCAACCTGGAAAATCAGCTTTGCAGATCCTACCTGGATCTCGCAGTCCAGCTCACATCTGACCCTTCTGTACACTGTTCCTTTCTCCGCATTTCGTAGCACTAGCCTGATCCTGTTGACCAACTTTGTTTTGGGTTACAAAGGAGTTTAATGGCTAAATGTCCAGATTGTTGAATCATATGGTCTGGGTTCAAGTCTCAGTTTTACCCCTACGAACTGTGTGACACTGAGTAGACCGTCTCTCAGTCTCAGTTCCTTTGACAAGAAGCAGCACGAAGGCAAAGGGAGTACTGTCTGGGCATCTAGAGGCCTGATTCTAAATGTAAATTTTTCATAAATATGTGGCCTTTGGGTATCAGTTCTTGCACCTGTGAAATAAGGGTGTTGGCTGAATAAGTGTCCTTTACCCTGGGAGGCATTAGAATCAGCTGGGCAGCTCTGTAATACATAAAAAAGACATCGGGGTCCCCTGTACATTTGAATTCAGATTTCATCTGTCAGGATAAGTCCTAACATGGGATTTTCAAAAAGCCTCCATGCTGACAGCCACTGAGGCAGCTGCTTCCCAAGGTTCCTTCCTGCGCTAACAATCTGATGATTCTCTCGAAAAGTACTGATTTGAGTTCTTTGTTGTTGGTGCTGAGGTCCCTTCTGTCTCCCTCACGATGCGTGTCCAAAGGCGTGATCACACGGTGGGGATACATAATGCCAATATGTTAACTAAAATAATGATCAGCTAAGATTTTCCTTTTTCTCCCTGGCTAGAAAGAGACATCTTCGACTATCTCAGCATCCTGACAAGATGATTATTGCCTCCTAGAATCCCCTACTAGCCATAGGAAATTAGCCCTAGCAGTGCGTGCTCTTAATGGGAATCTAGCACGTCAACGGGCTATTTCTGTCACTGTGGTTTAGTCTGATATTCCAATATGCCCCTGCTGCTTTTCATGATACTTAGCGAAAAAAGAAGAGGCGGCGGTTCCCCCTTGGTTCACATTTGACCAATTGCAACGCTTGAGGCAATCACAAAACACCATAGGTGCTGGAAATGATTAGGGACAATTAAGATAGTGTAGCCTCCAAGGAAGAAGCCACTTTCAAGTCTTCAGTCTCCCAAATGCACAGGTTGTGTGTTCCTGCAGCAGCAATTACCTAAAAATATCTAATACTTAATTACTTCCAAAGTGCCAGTCTTCATAACTGCGTATTAGAATGTTCTAATTGATAGTGCAGCTGCAGCCTCCTGGCCTGGTGCTGGCATATGGCCTGCAATATCTTCTACCTTGATCAGTTTTCTTTCTTCATAAGGCTCCTCCACATTGCAGACTGCAGTGTGATCTTCCTAGGTTTGGAATTACTGTTCCTTTATTGCAAGTTGTCATTTCCTGCTTTGGGCAAGAAAGGAAACACCAAAGGAAAAAAAGAAAAAGAAAAAAAAATCCTATACATATGTCATCCAGGGTCACCCTTACCATCCTTAAAACCTCAATAAGATTGGCAGGAGTGACCGAGAGATTGTGGAAGCCCTTCTGCTAGCTGGAATTTGCAGGGTGCATGTGCCACTACCTCCCCTGTCACCCCGAGCACTTGCCCTCCTTTGCTTTATTTCAGCTTGCTCTCTCTCTCTCTCTCTCTGGTTACATGTGGATTTTACTTATTTATTTTAAAAATTAAACTTGTCAGTTGTTTACATATCTATATAGCTTTGGGGTTACATTTTTTTCTTCCTCCATATTGTCCACACTTTGTCCTCTCCACCACAACTCCTATGACAATGCCCTATAGCCTTCTTACTCCTGTTCCCACTGGTAACCAGCAATTTTTTCACTAAGTTTGAGATTTGTTTTTGCTGCATTTTGCAAGTATATGTATTTCTGTTTTTCCACAGATAAGTAAAACCATTGGATAACTTTCTTTTATTTTTTGACTTATTTCGCTTATCAAAATCACCTTGGGGTCTACCTATTTTGTCCTGAAAGGCACTGTTTCATCATTCTAAAAAGCTGAGTAGTGTTCCATCAAGTATATATTTCACAATTTTTTATCCATTTGTTGGTCAATGGGCATTTAAGTTGGTTTCATGATTTGACTATTGCGGACAGTGCTGCTATGAACACAGGAGTACATATGTCTTTTCATAGTGGTGTTTTCATATTCCTTGGTAAACCCCTAATGGAGATATTGCTGAACCATGTGAGATTTCCTTTTTTTTTTCCAGGCATCTCAATACCATTTTCCATGGAGGTTGTACCAAAGTGCATTCCCACCAATAGTGGATTAGAATTCCTTTTTTGCCATATCCTTACCAGTAATTTGGGGTTTTTTTTCTGTTCTTTTTGACATGGGTCATTTTCATGAGGGTTGGTGGGATATCTCACTGTGGTTTTGATTTGCATTTCCCTAATAATTAGCAATATTGAATGGTTTTCCATTTTCCTGTAGGATATCTAGATTTCTTTTTTGGAAAAATTGCTGTTTAGATCTTTTGCCCATGTTTTGATTGGTTTGTCTGGTTTCTGTTGTTGTTGTCAGTCACCATTATTGGATTATGTAAAGCCTTTGTATGTTTTGGATATTAGCCCTTTGTCAAATGTGTGATGTGCAAATACCTTCTACCAGTCTGTAGATTGTCTTTTTGTTTTCATGATAGTTTCTCTTGAGGTAATACTGCCCTTTCTATCTTTTTTGATATAGGCCATTCTCACAGGTATGAAGTGGTATCTCACTGTAGTTTTTGATTTGTATTTCCCTCATGATAAATGATGACTAGCATTTTTTCATGTACCCATCTTGGCTGTCTATATCTATATCTGCTTTGGAGAAGTGTCATCACTGCCCACCAACTTCCCATGAACAAGTCAGGAATTGGACTTAAATTCATCTTTCCAAACTTCTATTCATCTGCACCCATACAGTTTTATATTCCAGTTATACTTACCTTACAATGAAAAACATATTCTGTGTAAGGTAATGTTAAATGGAAATTCTCATTTGGAATTGGTGGACATATACTAGGAATTACTGAAAAGATGGTGATAGTCAGGTTTGGAGTTTCAGAAGTTAATTAAGCACATTAAAGTCCTCCATAGTTATTCATTTCCTGTTTCCTAAATAGGATCACATGGTGATCATCTGAGTTCTCTTTTACCTTTCATGAAACATAATTGTCTCCACACTTAAATTTAGCAGTATTTCCTGAATCCTACTGAGGCCTCACTGTTGTGTTGAACAGGGTTATTTTCCTCTGCTCTGACTTCAACTCCTTTCTTCATGAGGACAGTTAAGGCCCAGGTGACTGATGTCCCCTCGAGTGAGACAGAGCTGTTTAGGGGCTAAAGGCAAGCACCAAATCTGTACTAGAACGAACATAACAAAGCTCTGGGAGCATCTCTGAGTACTGGCAGTTGGGACGTAGAGGATCTGGGCCTCTTTCCACAGGCTCAGTTTCTACCCAAAGTTTGTTCTGAGGACAGTTACAGACCGCAGAAATCCAGCTTATTTGTTGATCCACACTTTAATGAATGCTATCAATCAAGAGGCATGTTGCTTGCTCATAACTGAGTTTACTATTGTCTTCCTGAAACAGTTTCCCTGGCCATCCAGCCCCCAAACAGAATTCCATATCGGAGACCATATTGAAAATACTGTGTTTTTGTAAAATGGTAAAGTTGGCCCATCTCTTTCTCTCTTTGTTTACCTATACACTGGGAAATGGTCAGGCACACCCCCCCATCATGGTCTAGACTTGTTCCACTGACTTATACCAGCCAGCATCTCTCACCTCATTTATTTCTGGAAATTGTTTCCTTTCACAAGGCGGAGAACAAACTACTTTAGGAAAAGTTTCAGTCACAGGGATTTCTCTGACTAGAGCCAGCAGAGTAGTGGGATAGGAAAGTCTGGATTAGAGGGAAAGAGCAATAAATGGTCTGGGCTAGTGCATAGCATCAGTATAAGTGCTGGGATGTCTTAAAGGGTTTGGGGATAAAAACAAAGCAAAACACTGAAGAGTTCAGTCCGTACCAAATATAGCTATGTGCTAAAGGGGCAATTGGAAAAGAGGGTCTTCACGATTTGTTTCCTTATTCTGGCCCAGATTATATAGCAGCTTCTTCATCTGTTTTAATACCTTGTCCTGGTAACTCCACAGGATTCTTGTGAGGATCAAAAGTGATAATGATTATGAAAGATTTTTGCAAATGGAAAAAAAAATGTTATCGAAACATAGGGACTTGGCTAGAAAGCCATAGAATCTTAAGATTTGATGAGATTGGAAAGGTCATCTAGTCCAATCCCCTGACATATGCCTGAAGAATCTAGTATTGTTACTGTAGGTATTTGAAGATTTACAAAGGTAAGCATTTATAGGGGGGTGGGGTTTGACTCTTTCAACAAATATTTATTGAATACTATTTTTCATATGCTATAGATACAACAGTGAATGATACAGACAAGTTCTCCACCATCATAGAGCTTAAACTTGAGTAGGGAGAGACATATAGTATGTAAACAAATAACTTAGTTTCTGATAGGGATACATGGTTTGCTGGTAATTAGAATAGAGTTATGAAATAGAGAGTGGCTAAGGAGAGCCATCTTAGATTAGGTTGTCAGGAAAGGTTTCCAAGGTGATGAGTAAACCTAGTTTTGAATGGCAAAAAGGAACCAGACTGCAAAGATGTAGGTGAAGAGCATTCTGGGTAGAGGAGATAGTCAGTGAAAAGGTCTTAAGGGGGGAAGGTAGGTTTGAGGGTTAGTGTGGCTAACCTGAAGAGGAGAGTTCTATGGAAAGAGGCCAGAGAAGTAAGCGGAGACCAGAGCATGGAGTAAATTTTAAACTGAAAAATAAGTCAGTCATATTTGTTTCTTAATGTGATGGGAAACCACTAGAAGGTTTTAAACACAGGAATTACATCACCAGTCTTGATCTTTCATAGCAATCTTCTAGCTACTGTAACAAGGAAAAAATAAAGGGAATAAGGGTGGAAACTGGGTTAGCCATTAGACTGGTAATTGTATATTTGTTCAAACTTTTTCTCCCTTGCTACGACTTTCTGTGGGCTGAGAATATTTTCCTTCCCCATTAAATTTGGACTTGGCCGAAAAACTTAATTTGGCTAGTTAAATATAAGGTAATGGATAACCTTATCAGAGCAGTTTCATATTACCAGTAGTACTTTGCCTTTCATGCCCTCGACCTGCTCTCCACCATGGAATGATATCCCCTTCATCCTGGGTCATTCATAGACTTGCGGAGGTAAACACTTCCTGCTGAACCCATCAGAGTTTAGTCAAGATGCATCCTTCATGCAAATCGAGTAAGAAATAGATTCTAGGATTGTTTAAGGCTTTCACAAACAAACCCCCCCTGAACCCCCCTCCCCGAAAAAACAAAAAAACAAAATCCCAAAACAGGTAGCAATGGAAATTTTTAAAAGTGAAATGTTAGATTTGACAGACCTAACAAAACTTCCTGATGTTCACAATATATGGGAGGAAAGAGGAGAGGAGAGGAGTTAAGGGTGGCTTTCCCAACTGGGACAATAGACTTGAGGAAGAGGTAGTTGAGGAGAACCAGGGCTCAATTCTGGCCATCTTAAGTTTTCAGGTGATCAGTAGGTGTCCGTATTGATCTACTTGTGTCTCCCAACAAATTCTTATTTTATTAACTTACTTGTATTCTTTCACTTTGTCTACCAAAAGGATATTTGGTAATTTAAAGTACTGGTAGGACCATGAACACCAGGGGATCCTGAAGGAATACTGTATCGACAAATTCTGGCGGAGGAAAACAACTGCAATTCAGTGCAATCACTTTTGAGATTCTTAGTAAGCGCAATGAAGAGGCAAAAGCAGTGAGTTATAAAATCCTCGTTTGCTGGGGCAGGGTTTCTCCGTCTTGACCGCAGAGTAGAATCATGGAACTTGGCCAGGTTCATTGTGATTGGTGACCCATGGAGCTGCACAGCTCAGCAGCCCTGCCAAGGGCCCACACCTAGAAATTCAAATTTAACTGATCCAGGATGGAGCTGGCATGCAAATATGTTTACTCTGAGATGATTCTACCATGGAGGCAGAATTGAGAACTACTAGCTTTGTAGAAGAAAGAGCACCCATTGATATGGAAACATAAACTTGTTCCGGAGCTCAAATGAAAATAAACTCATTGCTGAGCTCTAATTAAATTAGTTTCAGGCACACTTACGTAAGGGGTATTGGGCTATGTCATGAACGATGCTATAGATAGTAATTTGATACGCAGTACAGAAGCCTTCCTCTTGCTTAGTCTGTATATCCTCGGTGAAAACTGAAGTCATGAGGTTAAAATTATAGTGGCGTAAATTGAGCTTTCTAGAAGCCAACGCTCACAGGGTTTGCTTGCATAGCTTTCTGGTAATTTGGCATAGCAGAGTATACAGTTTGAGGAATCATGAAGAAGAGAAGAGTGGCGTCTTCATGAACACTAGTGATGTCAGCAAAACTTTGCTCAGGTTGGCCACCAACCTACTCTGGAAAATTCCTCAAGAGGCTGAGCCTTTAGGCCTAATCTTTCCTCCTTCACTGAGGCCTGCCTGTGGTTGGACAGGGAGTGGTTTGTGTTCTCCTTCCCTTTTAGTTTTGTCACTATTATGCTTTCCAATGCCAAGCAGATTTTTCCTTTGGGGAAAGACACTTAGGCAGAGAATGAAATTAAGAAATAATGTAATGATGATGGCGGCAATTCTTTGCGCTGCCTAAGAGCAGTTGGCTGCTAATTGTGGAACGGTAATAAGGGGGGCCCTGGGCCATAAGGTTTGCATTTGGAACACCTGTAGTTTTCATTTAACACCATGGATCATTAAACAGCTGCTCAGAATGGCCTTATTAAAACAAACACAGTTGCACTGCTTTATGCATGTGTTATATTGCAGTGAGCAAATCAGATGCAGAGGGATCTTGTTAAAAAAAAAAAAAGACATCCTAAGTGTATTTAAAGGTGTGATTTCATGAAGGTAAATCTAACTGGGTATTTTTATGTCTTTGTGAAACTGAAAATGATCAAATGCGTTGGATTTTGCCCTCAGTCCTCATGCTGGAACTGAGGGCCATGAAAGACCTGAAAAGAATCTTCTAGGGGGAAACCTTCATGGAAGTCACTGATGGGCTCAAAAACTAACTGGCCTTTTACTGAGGTTTATTCCTTTCATGGAAGGAAAGCAAAGTGTGCTGCCCTCTGCGATGCAAAGATGAACTTCTGCAAAGAAGAGTAGTTTCTGGAGTTATTCCCTCATTGGGGATATGTTTGTTCTCTGTCACTCACATTCTCACACTGATATCCCCTTACAAGTTGCATCACACATTTGTAAGATAGCTAATTTAAGGGAAATGCTGACTTTGTGCCCAGTCAGGAGACAGACTAAAGCAGGGATGTGGAATTTTTCTTGATTTAAAAATAATTGGCCTTTGATGGAGATATTTTTGATTTGTCAAAGGACATTTTTTTTGGATGCTTCTGGAAGCAAGAGTCTCAAAGACATAGTTTTGGAGAGGACTTGTTGGTGTTTTTACATTTTTATGAGAATGACAGTGAACAATAGATAAGTAGTTTGTATGTGTGTATCTTAGAGAGAGGAAAATCAAGTTCTAAATGTAGATTTATCTCTTCTGTAATTGCAAATTTATGACTGTAAATGACAATCCAGGTCTTAATTCTGTGCAGGAAACCTTCCCTAGAAGGGTACAGGTATGTGGCCTTGATTTCATTAAGGGGCTCAACCTCTGCCCTGTGTACCCTCCTCAATATTCTTCAGACAAAAATAAGGAGAAATTCATCAAATTCATCTGTTCAACAACCACGTGGTTGACCTGCTTCTCTTTCTGGTAACTATAATTCAGATCCTTGAGAAGTAGGTCTTTCCTCACAGTCCCACTCCCTTCCTTGCACTCCTAGACAGGTTTTCAGACCCACTGAGATGTCCATGCGCCCTCCTAATTCATAAACACACAGTCCTCAGTATTCTTCGGACAAAAATAAGGAGATCTTACCGGGTCTGAGATGAATTCGACTTAACATTATTGTTTATGTGCTTGACTGCCCACTCCTGTAGTCACCCTTTGCTTAGATGCCCACTGGCCCAACAAATCTCCTGCCTCTGGTGTCTATTGCAGTCAGTTCCTGGCAACATTGTTAAAGCTGGCACTTTCTTCTTGGTGTTCTTCACCTCCATCAACTGTCTTCATTTTCTTTGCCTCACCCTTGCTGGCCAGTCTTTCCTCCATTTCCTACCCTCCTAGAATTCCTCCTAGCATTCCCAGACCCCCCTTCTAGCTCATTCCTATCAAATTCTTCCCTAGGAGAGGATGGGAGAACAGCTGCCAGGAGAGCTTTAACTGATGAGATGAAGCACAAGAGAGCTCTTGGACATTCAGGCATCTGCTAGCTGGAGGTGAGGTTGGGGTCAGGGGTAGGTAAACACGTTGTAGTTCCTTCCTGCTATATGCTGAGATCAAATCACGAGTGAGTGGTGATTTTCTGTGCTTTTCTCTCACTAGGCTCTGCCTTGTATCTTCCAGGCAAGCGCCTGAATGGTAGCCCCTGAATAAGTATTTTTGAATGAATGAGTGATTGACCTTCTTCAGTCCTCCTTCCTTCGCAGTGGCAACTCCACGACATGCTAGATTCTGGCCATAAAGAGCAGCGCCTCCACATGGGAGAGAATTATGACCCCGAGAGCACTGCCCAGGGCTCCAGTCTGTTGTCAGGGTTCCATGAAAGACACTTTTTTTTTTTTGAGACTACGTCTCACTATGTTGCCCAGGGTTGTCCCAATCCCACAGACTCAAGCGATCCCCAGCCTCAGCTTCCCAGCTAGCTGGGATTACAGGTGCCTGCCACCACGCCCGGCTGCTTTTTCAAGACCAGGTCTCACTATGTTGCCTGGGGTAGTCTCAAACCCACAAACTCAAGGGATCCCTGGCCTCTTTGCCTCTCAGTGCTTGGATTACAGACGGGCGCCATCACGCCAGGCAAGACATTTCTTAGCAGAGTGCTGTGGCCGTCAAGATGCACCTGATTCTTCCTTACTAGCTGAAGGAAAATGGGCAGATCATGCTTACCCCCTCCCCCATGGAGAAAAACCTGCCTCTCCTCAAGCCTACTTGCAAATCCGGTCTTATTAATAAAGAATCTAATTGACTTCGCCCACTCCATTTCCAACAGACTTAGTAGGAGTCCAGGAATAATGGAAGGGAGAAATCATGTCAGTTTTAGTTCTGAATTGTATCTGCATGGAAAGGATAACTTTCGTTTTGCTGTTTCTTTCGAGTCCTGACTACAAGTCAGATGGCACAGAGTCTAAGTACATGCTGAGTCATAATGATGTGCACCTGGAGCTCATACACTGTGGATGCAGTTATTTGTGGTCTTGTTGCTTCAATTAAAAGAGAAAATGAAATCCAAAAAATTGGAAATCTGAAGTTTACACACACACACACGCATCTCTTTGAGGTCCCCACATGTCGCACCAAGAGTCTACTGTCGGTTACAAAGTGACAAGGCTTGATTTAGATGCAGGAGCAAGTAAACAATAACTCAAAAGCCATTGGCATTCCTTTCCCCATATTTTCTTCATTGCTTTCGTATGAACCTAAAAATTTTAGGTTGACCACTGCGAGAATTCCTGCTTCCAGCAGTTACGGATTGGAGGGTGAGCTGGTCAGGCTTTTCCCTCCAGTAGCCTGTATGACCAGCACCTATGGTATTGTGCCCTCCCCACGATTGCATATATGCCTCGATGCAGTGGGTGTGCGCATGCGTGAGTGGGCGCACCTGGACCTGTGAAGAAAGTGTCAAAGGGCAGAGAGAGAGAACACAGGAGAATCCAGCAAAAGAGCCTAGAAAAAGGGTGTGAAGATTCGTAGGGGGACTTACCTGCCTCCCCCTTGCAATCCCCTCCCTCTCCCCTGACCTAGCCACCCCCCCCACTTCCTCAAC
>PVHY01000368.1:8412-243932 GCA_004024945.1 Uropsilus gracilis | reverse complement strand
TATCTATCTATCTATCTATCTATCTATCTATCTATCTATCTATCTATCTATCTATCTATCTATCTATCTATCTATCTATCTATCTATCTATCTATCTATCTATCTATCTATCTATCTATCTATCTATCTATCTATCTATCTATCTATCTATCTATCTATCTATCTATCTATTTTTTGAGACTAGGTCTCGCTATTTTTGCCCGTGGAACCGCAGGCTCTAGTTGCCTGGGGTACCACAGAACCACAGACCCAAGCAATCCCCAGCCTCAGCTTCCCAGGTAGCTGTGATAACAGGGGCGCACCACCACGCCCAGCTATTTTTTGGAACTAGGTCTCGCTACGGGCCCCAGGTGGGACTCGAACCACCATCCCTAGCCCCAGCCGCTTCATAGGCTGAAGCTTACAGGCACGAACCACCGTGCACGGCTAAGCTAGGTTTTTTTTTTAATTCAGGGTTGGAGGGAATGAAAAATGGTGGTGGCTGACCTTTCACAGTGAGATATGGTAACTCTTGGTTGGAAGACAAAGGGAGGGGATAGCTACTTGGAGTGAAGTTTCCATCAAACTGAGTGGGGGATGAAGAGAGGAGGTGTGTATAGTTCTGATGTGGGAGCCATAGATGCTTGCTCTTATTACCAAGCTTAAGTTCGCTGGAATAAATGTTTATTTGTTTTATATGCTCTCAGAACATACTGAGACTTCAAAAGGTTGTTTTAAAAAGGATTTTTCACTAGGTTGTCTTGTTTTGTTGGGGAGTGGATCTGCAGAGGCCTTTACCTCCTGGAAGCAGAACTCCCCATCCCTTTTATATCCCACTGGGATAGTGCATGGAAAATTTTCCTCTGGGACATTTTGACTAACAACCTTATTTTGTTTAAAGATTTCAAAATTCCTGTGTCAGGGACCACTAGTTGAGATTTAGGATCCATTTTCCCCTTCCTTCTCAAGCACAGAATACCAGTATTATTTGAGACAGCCATACACTTGGCTAAGAGGCTACAGCTGCCAGACTGTGTGAGTGCATTGTGATCAGGAATTATAAGTGGAAGTGTTGACTGCATCTTAGAGGAAGCTGCTTTTAGGATGCTGCTGAGTCAGGGTTATGACCCTTGCTTTTCTTCTTGCCTGGAATGAGTGTTCTTGTAGTCATCTTGTACACGAGGCCATCTTGATGGAAACTACAAAGAGAGGATGACAGCACAAAAACACAGAAAAACTGTTTGCTTTGATCACTGGGTCCTTTTGTCATCTCCTAAAGCTGCTGTATCAGTCCCAGATTACCTTCTTCTAAAAGGTGTAAATCCTTGTGTGTATTTTTTCTCAAATGTCACCTCCCCTAAGAAGTTTTACCTGATCCCTTGGTGATGAGAACTGTTTCCTCTTTCCTTTGCTTTCTCCTAACACTTATCTCTAACTCCCTGTGGCACTGATGCCTGATATAACATCCCCTCATCCCCTCATCCCCCACCCCACCTTGTATTAAAGCTATTTGGGTTTATGCTGAAGGGAACCAGATGGCTAGCCCAGATTCTAATAAAATCTAGCCCAGATTCTCCAAGACTGGCTACGGGGGAGGAATCACAAGTGAGGAGTGCTGGCTGCACCTCAAAGCCCTAAGCCCTACTCTGAGACTCACTTCTCTCCTGGGGCTCATGAGTAGCTTTAACCAGAAGTACTGACTGGACTTCTGCTTTATGTTATAGGGTTCAGCTCCAGTATGAGCATATACAACATTCAACTCTTCCCTTAATTCCATTTAGTACAACTGATTGCTACACATTTCTTAAAGAGTATTGAAAAGTCAAGGTAACAATGAGGAAATAAAAATAGTCAAATAATATTTGGCAATCTAACTTAGTTTTCATTACGTTGGAATCTCTGCTACATGCTTTGCTGTCCCCCAAGTAGCATATAATTTGGGTCTCCTCCTCTTTGGATTCTAGTAGCAAAACTATCCAGATATAGCCGATACAATCTCTGAAAGCCTTTGGCATAAGAATGAAGCAGACATCTGTATCTGGCAGGCCCAAGTTGAGACCTGCATCCTAATATTTCTGCGACCTTGGTAATTAAGAAAATAAAAGGACAGGTAGTTCCTTTCATTTAAAAACTGCCTTATAGAAGTAATTCTTTAGGCCCTAGAAATAGATGTTAGTGATATAAATGCAAATTTATTAATGAAGGTATTTGAAGACTAGTTCTAAGGAGCTGTTTCTTAGACGTTTGTTCATTGAGAAGTATTTGTCAAAATATAAACTTATATTTTTTGTTAATCATTTTGTTGTTTACATATTTATGTATATATATATATATACATATGTACACATATATACATGTAATTACATCATTGCATTCCTTGGCGTTCTCCCTCCACCTTATCACCTGTGAATGTTCATCTTGATCTTCTTGTGCTCCTCCCTTCCCTGATTTCTCCTTCCCCTCTCCCCACTCCCCACTCCCCAAGTAGCTAGGAAGCTACTTGCCCCAGTTCTGTTGTTAGCTTATTTTGACTTTTTCTTGGCCTTTTTGTTTGTTATTCCTATATCCCATCTACAGGTAAGACTATATGGTTTCTGTCCTTTTCTTTCTGACTTATTTCTGGTAATATGATTCCCTCTAGGTCCATCTATGTTATTACAAATGCTTCATACTTAAAGGCTTTGGTTGCAGAATAACATTCCATTATGTAAATATGCCACATCTTTTTCAACCATTCATCAGGTTGTTTCCATATCCTGGCTATTGAACTTAATGCATCTTAATTAGTGCAATTATATAGTCTTAAGTTCAATGAAGATGATTCCTACATTTCTCTTAATTGGAAGAAACATTTTTGTCTACATTGAGTTATCAATTTGCTAAGATTTTCCTTTAATTTTGTTCTTGCTAGCTTTCTTAATTTTTTTTTATCAAACCTCCATCTGTATATTCACAAATTCAACTTTCTATGTACCTACCAACATGTCTATCACTCCTTTCACCCATTAGCTATCCCTTTATTTAGCTACCTAACGTTTTTTTTTCCCCTCCACCAAACTACCTGTACCCACATCAAATCTGTCCCCTTCTCCTAGACCCTTCAATATTTTCCCTATTCCTTCTGATAACCATTATTTTCTTTTTGCTGAATTCAAGTTTCACTGCTTCTGTTGCTTGCATTTAATTTTTTTAAATCCATGGATGAGTTAAATCACCCAAAATCTATCTTTCACTACTAAACTGACATCACTCAGCAGAATCACTTCCAGGTCCATCCACTTTGTCCCAATGGTTTCATCTTTCTTCCTGGCTGTGTAATACTTCACAGAGTAGGCTCCACAGTCTCTCTATCAAGTCATCTGTTGAGGGCAATTGGGTTGGTTTCATAATTTAGCAGTTGTGACTAGTACTGCTATCTACATAGTTGTAGATAAATATTTTCATATTAGAGTTTTATGTTATTTGAATAAATATCTAATCAAGGTATTGCTGCATCATACAGAATTTCCATTTTAATTTTCTTAAGAAATCTATACTGCTTTCAACAGGAGCTAGACCTGCTTGTATTTCCATTAATCATGAACGATTGCATCCTAGCCAGCATTTTTTAGTTCTGTTCCTTTTTATATGAGCCACTCTCATATAGAGGTGAGGTGATATCTATGTGGTTTAGTTTGCATTTATCTTATAATTAGCATATTTTTATATATCTCTAGGCCAACTGAATGTCTCATTAGAGAACAATCTATTGAAAACTTTTGCTTTATTGCGATCTTTGCCCATTATTTATTTATTTGTTTGTTTGCTTGTTTAGTTTTTGAGACTAGGTCTTGCTATTTTTGCCTATGGAACTGCAGGCTCACGTTGCCCGGGGTACCACGGACTCAAGCAATCTCCAGCCTCAGCTTCCCAGGTAGCTGGAATTTCAGGTGCCTGCATACACACCCAGCTATTTTTGGGGGGACTAGGTCTTGCTATGTTGCCCCGGCCAGGACTTGAACCATGATTCCCAGTCCCAGCCACGACTCCATTGCCTGACACTTACAGGCATGTGCCACCATGCCTGGCTTCCATTTTTTATTTTTATTTATTTATTTTTTTGAGACTAGGTCTCGCTGTGTTGCTCAGGGTAGTCCTGATCCCACAGACCCAAGCTATCTCCAGCCTCAGCCTCCTACGTAGCTGGGATTACAGGCACCTGCCACCGCACCCGGTTGCTTTTTTGAGACCAGATCTCACTATGTTGCCCAGGATAGTCTTGAACCTGAGAACTCAAGTGATCCCAGGCCTCTTTGCCTCCTTGTGCGCTTGGACTACAGGTAAGTGTCACCACTTGCCCATTTTTTAATTGGGTCTTTGTTTCTTTGTTGCTGGATTATGTAAGTATGTTATAAACTTAAGAGATTTAACCTCTTGTCAAATGTATGGTATGCAAATGTCTTTTCCCATTCTGTACATTGCCTCTTTGTTTTTGTGATAGTTTCTTTTTAGGTACAAAACCTTTTAAGTTTGATATACCACACTTGTTTACTTCTGTTTTTGTTTCCCTTACTGATTGAATCCCAAACACATCTTTGTGACAGATGTCCTATAGAGTGCCTATATTTTCCTCTAACTACTGATAGTTTCAGTTCTTATGTCCATATCTTTAATTCATTTTAAATTAATTTTTTACTTCCTTAAAATTTAAGATGGTAAAATATTGCCCTTTGCTGGATGCTGGGGTGAATTTTCTCTCTGTAGATTTTGATAACTTTTGAAAAAAATTAAGAAGGAGACAATGATAGTAGAAGAGCTGCCATGGTGCCTGGGTCTTGGCCTTATAGCAAACCCTTATATTAGCCAAAGAATGGTGGTTAGAAGCTAATGGAATTTTTTTTTTTTTAATGGAAGAATTTGTGAAACTTGGGGCTTAAGGCAAATAGTCAAGGCAGGTGATCTAGTGTTCTAAGAGATAAGAATAATAGAAAAACATTTCCATAGTGCTTATTCTATGTAAGGACAATGTTAACATTTTATGTGTATTATATCATTAATTCTCATAGCAAGGCTTGTGATAGTATGATTATCATCCCTGTTTTGCAGATGAGAAAACCACGGCACAAAGAAGTTATGTGACTTGCCCAAATTGTCTCTATTTTGTAAAAGTAGAGTTGAGATTGAAACATATGCAGCCCACACTTAGAGTATAGGTCTAACTCTCCCTGTTGTCTAATTAAGGAGAATGTCTTCTTGTTAAATATGCCTGAAGTTAAATATTCCTGATAAGCAAAAAAAAGGTGATTTCATGTTTTTTATCTGGTTAATTTATTGAACTCATTATGTACATTAACTTATAATTTATGTTTTGAGGGGACATAATCATCTTTCCTGCAACTAAGTACAATATTTTTACACTTGTCCATAGCTATGCTTTCTACTTCTGCCTGTTGCCTTACCATATCCCAAAATAGGATGAAGTGTTTTGTTTTGTTTTTGAGGCTAGGTCTTGCTATTTTTGCCTGTGGAACCACAGGCTCATGTTGCCCGGGGTACCATAAACTCAAGCAATCCCCAGCCTCAGTTTCCCAGGTAGCTGGGATTACAGGCACCCACCACCACACCCAGCTATTTTTTTTGGAACTAGGTCTCACTATGTTGCCCCGGGTGGGACTCGAACCTCGATCACCTGTCCCAGCTGCACTCCATAGACTGACACTTACAGACACGTGTCACTGTGTCAGGCCTCTGGGATGAAGTTTTTGAGTGGCTATTACAATTGTACATATGAGATCAAAGAACAGGGGGACAAACTGTGTAGTCAGCTATTGCAACAGTTTAAGTGGGAGGGCACAGGGCTGGCTTGCTAAAATGGGAAGAGATATATAGGAAAGATGTTTTGGACAAAAAAATTGTTGAATACTCAATAAAATATTTTCATCCTACCTTAAACATAGTGCTCTACCTGATGGTGTTAATTCAGCACAGATGTTAGTATTTATGGAAAATATGTTATCTAAAGGAAAGTAAGAGGAAGGAAGGAATCATAGATCTCAGTGTATGATACCTTTAGCAAATATATAGGAACATTTTATCTAACTTATTCATTGATTACTTGATCTAATTTCCAAGGCTTAGTCTTTGATCCTTCAACTATCAAGTTTCACTGCCAGTCTGCCTGTCCCCAATTTTCTTTTTTCCCCCTAAAAGCCACCCCTCTCCACCCTACAAAACTTTTACAGCGGAGAAAATCCCTCCTCTGCTAGAGGTGGTAAGACTGGTGAGTGTGGGCAGCATGGTCCGAAAAGAGGAGGTTCCTGGGGCCAGGTGTTCAGCAGAGTGGTGGTGCCAGGTGGTGGTGGGGCTCTACAGAGCTGGCATATATGGAAGCCACTCATCCTTTCCTGGGGAGAAAGAAATCAGGAATTGACCCTCCCTGAGTCACAGAGTCCTGTGCCTTCTTTCCTTGGGGAGTGGGCACTCAGAGTGGGAAGAGAAGTGATTTTCTTAAACTTTCTGTCTCCCACTTCTGGTGCTTGGGCACAGAAAAAGGGAAGTCTTTGAGTTATCCGCACAGGAAATGGCAACCCCACTATCTCAAGCAGCACAGCCACTGGACCCCTTGATATCCAAGTTCCCAAACAGAGAGACCCCGTGAGAATCCGACACCTTCTTCTACCTGCCTGAGGCATGTTCCCATGTTGACAGTGGGCATCTCTGCCTACTCCCCCAGAGAGGACCCCACATCTCAAGAAGATGGCTTTACCCTGTGAAAGTCTCAGGTCCCCCCTCTGAATGTACATAGGCAAGCCCCAAATTCATACCATTATTTTCCATACCGTAGTTCCTCCACTAAATAGTAAATTCAGGAAAGCAGGTATCCTGTCTTGCTTCTCTTAGCAACTTTTATGTTAACAGGAATTTATGTTAATGCTTGAATTGAAAGGTTCCATAGAGCCATGTCCTGCAATTTCCTTGTTCAATCTTGTCATCAATCTCATTAAATGGGTGAATAAATATTTTGTTTTGGTGAAAGACTTATAGCAGCTGAGCCCAAATTATATTAAAGTGGCTTTGTTAGTTAGAGTCACTTATATTTCCATTTTAGGACAGGGAGGTCTCTAGGGAGTCATCAAACTTGATTAAATGTGAGAACATCTTTTGTTTTTAAAATCTGTTCCTAAGGCTCACCTGACGTTTTGAAAAAAGAAGAGTAGACTGTGAGGAAAGTTCTCCGGCACAACCACTAGTTTGTTTTGTCCCACACATGGAAAATTCCAAACCTTTCCCATTTGTTTTTAGAATAGAGCAAGACAGCCCCAGTCCCTTTCTCTCTCACTGGCCCCAGTCCCCCTCAGAGTTCTGATGCCTTCTGCTCACAGATGGAGACCACAGAGAGTCCTGGGGCACACAGCCCACTTTCAGATGAAGCAGAGAGAGGATCTATTCATTTTTTCTTCCATACACATTTTTAAATGTTACATTTTTTAAACTGATATATACTTGACATACACATTATTTTAGTTTCAGGTATACAGCATATTGATTCAACCTTTTGTTCACTATTAAATGATCATCCCAATAAGTCTATTTCATATTTTTTCTTAGTAACTTTCAAGTTTGCAATACCATATTATCAAGTATACACATTCTTAAATATAAGGAAAATATATCCCTCCCTCCCCTTCCTACCCTCCCTCCCCTTCTTCTCCCTTTTCTCTTCTTCCCTGCTTCTTGGTCTCATTCCCTTTTTCCCTTTTTACGGTAGTGAATAACTTCCATGTGTTCATCTGTTTGAGTCAGTTTGGGTTGCTATAACAAAATACCATAGACTGGGTGTCTTAAATAACAGTAACTTATTTTTCTCATAGTTCTGGAGGCTGGAAGTCGAGGATCAGGGTAGGAGCAGGGTGAGGAACTGGTGAGTGTTCCTTTCCTGACAGCAGATGGTTGGCTTCTCCTGTGTTCTCCTAGGGTGGAGAGAGCCTTGTCTTATAAGGCTACAGTCCTATTAAATCACAGCCATACTGTTATGACATTACTTAACCATGGTTGCATCCAAAGATCTTCTCCCCAAATGTAGCCACACAGGAGGTTAATACTTCAACATCTAAATTTGAGGGGGCACAATTCCATCTATTCACACATCTTGTCCTGTGACTCAGTAGTTCTCTCTTGGTATCTGGCCTCACTTATGTGGCTTGACTTGATCAATATTAGCAGATGAGCAGCACTCGGACAATAGGAAATAATAGGCACTTTTCACTTAATTTCTTACACAGCTGTGCTTGCTCACGCTGACTCTTCTACCTGGCCATCAGCACATGTGTGGCTAGCCTTCTGGAATGATGTGGAGACTCATGGGGTGTGGAGAAGAGGCAAGGCCAGGCATTTTAGAATGGCAGACAACCAGCTAATCCCCAATCTGAGAGGGAGTCTGACCCAGCTTCTCAGGAAAACATCCAGAAACCCATAGATACACTTGGTGGCTGTTTTAGGCCACTATATATTGGAGTGCTTTGTTATATAGCAATAGCTAAGTAACATCATCCCCATGTTCCTTCTCCTTCCCATCATTCTTTTTAATTTCTCATGTGTTTTTATGTATATTTCCCCCTGGTATTTCTTCTCTAGAGTTAAGGATGGAAGTATATTTCCAAATTTCTTTTGATTCCTCATCAGCTGCACAAGAATAGTACACATTATCTTTCTCTAGTCCTTTCCTCTTCCTTACTTTTCTTCACTGCATTTATTACAGTGTGACATGGCATGACACACACCTAGTTGCCTATTGTCTGCCTTCCCCAGTAGAATGTAAGCCACTAAGGATTTGGGCCTCTTCTGTCTGTCACTGTTGCATCCTCAGAACCTAGATCAATGTTTGGCATTTAAGTAAGTATTTAATAGATATGTATGGAATGAATGAATTGATGGATTTTTGAAGATACTAAAGATTTCACATATTGTACATATATGTGCACATATATGCTAGAAATCTTTAGTATCTTAAAAAAATCATCAATTCATTCATTCCATGCACACAGTCTATGTGTGTATAATTATGTTTTTACATATATAAATATATAGTTTATATATTTATAGTTATACGCACATAGAATGTGTGTATGGAATGAATGAATTGATGAATTTGAAAATTAAATCCTAGGGTCAGTTTTATTCTATTTAGTCCATACTATAAACACTCAGTTATATGTGTATATAATTATATTTCTATAATTATATATATAGTGCATATTTATATATATATATATATAATTATGAAAATGGACAAAGAAACCTCATAAACTGTTAATTTTCATTAATCAGAAGCAGAAGACTGGATATTGCCAATCTGTGTATTGTAGGAGTAAGAAGTCCTTTAAATATGGCAAAGGAGTGTTTGCCAAGAGGGTTTAAGCTGTCACCCTGCTTACAACCACATGCTTATACTAACGGAGCCTGAAAGCTTCATTGGTGTTGGCAGGGTTGGGCTTTTTTAAGTGTCATACCAAATTCATCTCTTTTCTGGGTCAGTATAGAGTCTTTTATCCAGTTAATTACTTGGTAATTCTGTTTGTCTCTCTCTCTCCTCTCAAAAGGAAATGGGTCATTTAAGGAAAAAAAGAAAACTACCTCCAGATTCTTAAGTTATCCAGAGCATGGCTGGATCAAGTGAGTCAACTGGCTCCCCAAAGCAGTGGCTGTGGGTGGCAGGCTGATCATATCATGTAGAATCTGGATTTTACTCATAAGTTGTGTGTGTGTGTGTGAGTGTGTGTAATTGGCAAAGAGAAGCAGAAAATGAGAGGCACTTATCTCTGGTAGAACTAAATCTGAAATGAGTAATGTTATGGAGGACACACAGTGTTGAATAAGGTTGTGTCAGAATTCCGTAAGGGAAAAGATAGATCTAGTCCATGACCTCTCTTGCTCCCCAAGTTTAATTGCTATCAACACCATGGTGGTGGTATTTTCTCATCTCTTGCCTCTTCCAGAACCTGCCTGGGAATCCACAGAGTTCTTCCCCAGAAATTGCAATAAGGACTGTGAGAGGTAGAGTGTTGATAATTTTCCAACTTGTTGGACACAGAGAATTTTGAGATGCTAGGGCTGAGTAATATATCTGTAAAATATCCCGGAAATGCTAAAGAACCCAAGATACAGAGAGAAATAGAAGAAAATATATCCTCAAAGGAGTAAAGACAAGCAGAGAGAAACTTTACAATGGAAAAGTCCCTGATCCTAGTTTATTTCTGAGCCTAGTTGCAGTCCAGTCTTATTTCTTCAGTAATTATGACTAGTTATCTCTCTTTCTCTCTCTCTCCCTCTTTCTCTCCTTTTTCTTGAACTAGCTCAAGTAGATTTCTGTTGCTTGCAACCAAAAGAATCCTAAGTAACAACATCTGGAATATGTAACTTCCTTGTAGTCATACCTGGGGTGTTCAGTTACATTCTGTAGCAGAGGTGATATGTAACTCTCAGGCAAATATCCTCAAATATCCAAGATGAAAAGGATCCCAAAAGGCTGGGGCTTTCTATCCAAGTCTCCATTCAGTAAGATCTAGTCCTTTGGCTGTCAAATCAAAGGAGTAAGGCCAGAGATCCCACAAAGATAATGATGAGTCTCTCCAATTCCATCCCTGAATTAAAAATATCTTATTGATATTTCTGAGTGTGGTCAACTCTTCTTTCATCTGATTACTCCCCTACTTAAAAAGTTCTAGTGACTTCCCAGCCTATTTTTCAATTTTGGTCTATATATCTTTGCACACCTTGTCCCCTGAAAGTACAAGAGCTATCATTTTCAGCAGGAATTCTAGACCTATGTACTTTTTAGGGTTTATGTTGCCTGCTCAGAAGAATTATATATTTCTACCCTCTTAAATGCAGAAAAGAAGGCTGCCTTCCTGGTATATATTACAAAATTGGGTGTTATTACTCTTTATAATCTCTGCCAACTTGTAGACATTCCTCTAGTTACTAATAAGCCTGAATGGTTTCTTATGCATTTAAAGATCACTTGTAATTCTTTTCCATACTGAGTTTTTAATGCTCTTTGCTAATTTATCCACTGTACATTTGCAACTGACATATTGATTTGTAAGAATTTCTTATTAACGGCATTGAGTATCATACATGTTGCAAAAACCTTTCTTTGCTGATTCTATTTTATTATTTTTAAGATTCTTGATGTAGGATTTTATATTTTTATGAAGTCAATATAACTCTTTTTTTCTTTTATGGCTGATAACTTTGTGTTTTTGTTTAGCATGGCTATTTTTTCTCTTTTAATTTTCATATATCTTGTCTTCCAATTAGCCTGAAGCTCTCTGACAAAGGGTCTGTTTGCAAAGTTAATACATTCTGCTCTATTTCAGGGTAAGTGATCAGTAAGTGATATTTAATTAATTTATTGGTTGTTGTGCCAGGGAACCTCTAAAATGATCCCAGTGATTGATATCTTGTAATATTTACATGTAGTAGAATGTGTGTTGAACCTACAGACATGCTTCAAATCAATGGAGTTTGAAAAAATAAAAAATGAGCACATGAGATTAAGTTCCAAAAGACTTCTGTTTTGTTTCTTCTCACTCTGATGATGCCTATTGCTCTTATGAGGCCCATGTGACAGGAACTGGGGTGTCCTCTGTCAACAACCAGTGAGGAATGGAAACCTGTCAACAACTTCATGAGTGAGCTTGGAGGTGGACTCTAGACCAGTTGAGGCTTGAGATGGTTGCAGCCCTGGCTGCATGTGAGAGAGAACCTGGGCCCAAGGATGCAGTGATCTGTGCTGGGAGAGAACTATGCTGTTGTTTTAATGCAGTAGGCATTGCAGTAATTTGTTACACAGCAATACCTAAGCAACATAGTTATTGAAAAAAACTGCTAGTCTTTGAGTACTTTTCTTTGACTTCTGTTAAAATGCCATCTTATTTACTACTTCAGAAATAAAGGACTATCTCTACAGGGAACCACATCAATGTTGGAAGTCTCAGTGTTTTTACTTAATATATATTCAAGGAATTGATTTGCCAAGGATGCTGCTATATTTCTCCATTGTGGGTAATAAAAAATATGTTTATGTTTATTCTTCTTTCCCACAGTGTCTGAGGAGGATAGAGCTACTGACTGGGGGAGCTCATGTATTTTGCTGAGCACAGCGATGAGTTCTGGGCTGCAGGCCTGGGACAGAGCTGGGACACTGGTGATTGGCTCTGTATCAGGGACCAGAGAGGGTCAGGAGTCATGTAGTGTTTCAGAAGGGAAGGGGACCCTCCATAGTTGCATGATGGTGATGCATGGAATTTATTTGGGAAAATGGAATATATTTAGTGAGTCTTAACTAGTTCACTATGGGGTATGAAATGGAAATCTTGCATCTGGTGATTCCAGGCACTTTTTCAGTGAAGCTTACATTACTTTTTTTTTTTTCAACATTGATATTAAGAAAAGCATAGTTTGACTGCATCTATTTTCCATACTTATCCAAGAAGGAGGGAATGTCTGTTTTTCCACCAAATTTGTAAGTCTTCTGATATAGCCTCTTGTCCTTTAAAGTCAACAGCAACCATTAGCTAATCAAAACAGCTGCTATCCTATAAATGTGTTTTCTATTCCAAAGGTTTATGTATTAGTAAATATGCAGAGTGAACCCTAATCCCATTATTTTCTTTTTAAAAAATAATATATATATATATTTCAAATCATGTAATCCCCGGGGTCACCCACCATCTCCCCTCTCTGGCTGCTCGGGCTGGTCCCCTCCCCAATTGTGTACTTTAGTTTGGTTGTCCATATGTTAGTGAAACCATTTGGTTTCTGTCTTTTTTTTATGACTTGTTTCTGCTAATATGATTTCTTCTAGGTACATCTATGTTACCATAAAATCATCAAATTTGTCAATTTTAATTGATGAATAATATTCCATTATGTATATATACCACATCTTTTTCATCCATTCATCTGTTTTGGGACATTTGGGTTGTTTCCATGGCCTTGCAAATATAAATAGTGCTGCAGTAAACATCCGAGCACAGGTGTCCCTTTGTACCCACACTGAGGTCTCCTTTGGGTAGATTCCCAGAAGAGCAATTGCTGGGTCAAATGGTAGTTCCATTTTCATTAGTTTGAGGGTCCCCCACACTGCTTTCCATAGTGGCTGAACCAGTTTACATTCCCACCATCAGTGTAAGAGTGTTCCTTTTTTCTTCACATCTATGCCAGCACTTGTTGTTACCCGTTTTTGATGTGGGCCATTCTTACTGGTGTAAGGTGGTATCTCATTGTGGTTTTGATTTGCATTTCCCTGATTGCTAGTGATGTTGAGCAATTTTTCATGTGCCTGTTGGCCATTTGTATTTCCTCTTTGGAGAAGTGTCTTTTTAATTCTCCCCATTTTTTGATTGGCTTCTTATTTTGTTTTTATTCAGTTGTTAAATTACTTAAGCTTTCCTATAAGTAGAGTCTTAGAGGAACTACCAGTGCTGTATTCTGTCTCCAAATGGAGCCCAAATGAATTTGTACACAGTTGCTGAAAGACAAGGGAGTCACAGACATCCAGGTCAAACTGCGATTGTGCCAACTCAGCCCTGAGACAGTCAGGAGGCTTACATCCTGCATCCTGACTACTAACCTGGCCAATCCCCACAAGCAGACCTGTAATTGCCAGTCTCATCCATCGGTACAGCCTGCCTCCCCACTCGTTTGTTTTCCAAGATGCACTTAGGCTTTTCCCTCTCCTTTCCTCTTCTTCAGACTCAGTGTTTTTTTTTTTTTTTATACCCAGAGTCCTGAATTGTTTCTTATAAGAATTAATACTAAAGGTCTAATCTAGTAAAATGAATCTCAGTCACTGTGTCAGCTCTCCTAGAAGTAAAAGAACTTTTACCTCCAGATGAGCTAATGTCTTGTTAAAGGGATGGAATAGCCTTTGCTTCTGAGCTGGGTTATCTGGATATCTTGAACTAAGGAGGTACATTTTAAAAGATATCCGGATTTCTAATTCCATGGCAATAGATTATTTTTGTAGGTTTTAAAGGAATTTTTCAGCATCTTTAAAACTATTTCATCTGTTCATTTCGTTTTTAATCTTCACTAGAGTAGATTTTTTTTGTACTTATAGGAATAGAACTGGGCATGGGCAATCAGAAATGATTAAGCCCACACAAGAACCTACAGACCCCAGGGTCTGTGTTAAATGGCTATACTAGTGACTGCTGAAGATGAGGAGCTGATGTGAAAATTGAAGCAATTACCTAGATCACTCAGGCAGAAGAATTTCTGGGGCTTTTTTTCCTTGAACAATCCAGATAATTGCTTCAATTTACACTTCCTACTGCCAGTAGAGACTGGAACAGAAATTGCTCTCTAGGAGCAGGCTGAATAAAGAGAAGCAGAGTGCTCAGGAAATGATTCTGAGAACTCAGAAGATAAAAGGGAGGTTGGGGGAAATTCATATGCTTTGGCCTTGATTTCTCCCAGGCTCAAGTAAGTCAAAGTTCACTGTGCCAAACAATCCAGATATATCTCCATCTTCTGTTTCATCTCTACAATGAAGCTTTAGGAATGCTTGCACCTGGTAGAGGGATCAAAAGAAATTGTAGTTGAAGATGCTCTTACCCTGTGCTAGCTGATGTGAATTCTTCTTTTCATTAATGCCTCAAAGACCCTGTCAATCTCTGCCTGGAGAAGGCGTTGCAGGGTCAGGAAGGAAGGGAATGGAATAGGTGCTGTCTTGGAAGAGTATACCATATCTGTTAACAACCAGGAGCAAAAATCAGGGCAACAGGTTCTAATCATACCCTGAAGTGAGTGATTTGTTTGCTAAAATCCTTGGGGATTCACTTCTACAACAAAAAAATCCACATATGTTGAATGAATGAATGTAAGACATTTACTGAGTTATTACTTTGTGCCTACCATTATGTCAGACATTGGACTAATTAATTTAATGACTGGAAGACATTTATTGAGTTACTACTTTAAACCTGATATTATGCTAGGCGTTGGAATAATAAACTTTATATAAATATATACTTTTTTCCTTTTTCTTATATTTTCTTGGGAGGGATCATTTCATTAACTTCTGCCAGATTTTATTTCCAAAGCAACTTATCACATATTTCTCTTTTCTCACATATCTAGAATGGATAATATTTTTAGTAACAATTTCAACTAATAGGGTGAAAAAGAATAATTCAGAGAAGTTAAATACGTTTTTCCAAAGACAGAACTTGATAGCAGCAGATCTGGAATGAAAAGTGTGGAATCCTCAGCCCCAGGTCCATCTACAATGTCACATCATCATTTAGGTCCCTGTATTTTTTCTTTCATCCTTGCTGTTATGATCACGGTGGACATGGATTGGTCATACACAAAATATTTATCAGACATGTAAAAATTGCATGATCTCCATAACATAGAAACAAACACAAAGCATATTCATACAACATTTAACACAAAGGAAAATACTGTGAAGTGCAAAGAGCTAGAAAACAGAACCCGACAGCAGCAACCTCACTGCAAGACGGCAACTGTGCAGGGGCGGAGTCTGAAGGACTGAGGACTTGAGAAGCCCAAGAGAACCGACCAGGGCAGCTTCTTAAAAATCATATCCTATTAATTGTGGTAAAACATACAGCACATAAAATGTTACCATAATCACTGCTTTGTGGCATATAATTCAGTAATATTAACTATATTTTCAGTATGCAATCATTACCACTCCCTCGTTTGAGAACATCTTCATTGCAGATTTTTGGGGGACAGCTAGGACTTAGTAAATCAGGCAAAGGGATGCAGAGGCTGCTCTGGACGTGCACAGAGTTTCAGAGCTGATGGGGTGCTGTCTTTTGAGAATGGTGAGGAGTGAAGGAGCGTCATTTGGGGTGGCCCACCTGAATCCTGTCTGAATCACAGCAGAATTTAATCCTATCTTTTCATGTAGGGGCCAGCTTCCTCTAACATGGTTTGGAGTAGAAATACTGGTCTCAAAACCTTCACTGACTGAAGAACACCTTTCCTCAGTGATTGAATTTCTAAACCTCCTCTCAAATTGCTGTGGAGTTTTCAGTCTCTTTACTCTGCTCATGCCCTGGATATCTAAGACAAGGACGTGGGTCTTCATCAGAAGCTGCACTTTTGCCATTTGGACCTCAGCCAGGATCCCACACAACTGAGTTTCATATTAGATTAAACCTGTAATATTAATTATTACAGGAAAAAAATTCAGGACTCTGGGTAAAAATAAATAGAAAAACACTGAATCTGGGTCAGACATGGTGTTGCGTGCCTTTATTCGCAGCCTATGGAGTGAGGCCGGGACTAGGAATTGCTTGAGTCTTTGGGTTCGAGACCTGCCTGGGGCAACATAGCAAGACCCAATTCCCCCCCCCCCCCCCAAATAGCTGGGCATGGTGGCATGCACCTGTAATCCCAGCTACCTAGGAAACTGAGGCTGGGAATCGCTTGAGTCTGTGGTACCCTGGGCAACGTGAGCCTGCGGTTCCCCGGGCAAAATAGTGAGACCTAGTCTCAAAAACAAAAACCAAAAAACCAACCAACCAAACAAAAGAACACTGAATCTGGAGACATGTTCTCGCTATACAACAGGGAGGGCTAGAATGGATGCCAGGGGATTAACTGCAAATGACCAGAAGACCTCTCTTTCCATTTGTAACTATTTTCTGCCATTTATTTGTGTCTTTCTGACTTTATATATAATTGATATGTATTATATATTATATATAATTGATATATAATACTGTACAAATTTAAGCTATACAACCTGATGACTGGATATACTTTGCAGTATGATTTCTGCTATAATAATAGCTCCATCACAACACAATTACTATGTGAGATCTATTTTCTCAATGATGTTAATGATAGATACCATACTGTATATTATACAATTATAACTACTGGTCTTAATAGCTATTCCCTTTGACCAATATTTCCTCTTATCCCCCAGTCCCTGTCTTCTGATTCTACATTTTCATCTATTATTTTATTTTTTTAAATTTTATTTATTTATTTATTTTTTAATATAAACAATTTTATTTTGTTCTTTGGGTTACAACCTCTCTGTTATATATTTTCCCCTCTCCCTCCTCCCTCCGGTGCTCCCTCCATTCTCTCACACCCCACTCTTTGTTGTTTATTAGCTGTCCTGAGTCCATTAGTCTCTTTCCTATGGTAGTGTCTTTTCTCTGGGTGAGAGACTGCGTTGTTGGGTCCAGGCACACCTTGCTGTTAGATTTTCAGTCTTAAGTTTGCGTTGGGTGGCCAGGTTATATTCGTTTGTGATCTGTCCATGTTTTCTTGCTGCAGGCCATCCTCTCCAATCCAATCCCATCTCCATTGCTTTGCTACTTTTCCTTATGGCTCTGGTGTCGGGTTTTGGGGATCTTGCCTCCTGCGGGTGTTGGTCAAGAAATTTCTCTGAGTTCAGGCTTTGAGACTAGGTCTCGCTATTTTTGCCCGTGGAACCGCAGGCTCTAGTTGCCCAGGGTACCACAGACTCAAGCAATTCCCAGCCTCAGCTTCCCAGGTAGCCAGGATTACAGGCATACACCACCACGCCCAGCTATTGTTTGGAACTAGGTCTCGCTACGGGCCCCAGGCGGGACTCGAACCGCGATCCCTAGCCCCGGCCGCTTCATAGGCTGAAGCTTACAGGCACGAGCCACCGTGCCCAGCCCATGAGTTCAGGCTTCTGCGAGTGGCCTTTGAAGGTTATCTCCTCTGCTTCCTTTTGTAGTTCTGGTGTGGGGCCCATTATCCCCTCTTTGGTCATCATCTCCTCTCCCTTGATGAGGGGAGGGTGTGTTGCTCTCCTTGAATGTATCTCCAAATTAAAGTCCCGGGTTTTGGCCCGGACAGTGTAGAAGTGCGCCTGGTGACATCGTGTCTCTATGGTTGTTTTTCTGGTCTTACTTGTACTGGTTCACTTGGTTGTCCATCTGCTGTGTCCAGCTCCGGTCTGTGGGCTGGACTTTTGTCTGGTCCCTCACCCGTTCTATGTTGGGGTTGTTGCTGCACCTATTCTGGTTGCTCTGAAGTTTAGCTGGAGTAAGAAGTAAGAGAGAGATGGAGGGGCCCTCCCACTCCCTTTCCCCCTCCCCCCTCCACCGCTTGCCCGCTCGCCCGAAGGTCCCAGCGCGGGGCCGGCCAACCTGAGGACCGCTCTCCGTTCTATGTGCCCCGGCTTCCGGGGGCTGGGGGCTTCACTGTGCTGCCCAGGCCGGCTTGTAAGTGGCTGCATACATGCCACTGGCGGGTGGGGATTCGCCCCCCCCCCCCCCGTGCCCCCACTGGGGAACTTACCCAGGAGGCCCGACGCCCCTCGCTCCCCGCTGGCAAGGGAGCTTCAAATGCCAGGATCCTGGGCACGGGCGGCCGCCTCCACCCGCTGGCGAACGGGGCTCCTCGTCTATTACTTTATAACTTTTTAAAATTTGAGCTTTAACTGACATATAACACTGATTTTATATACATAAATGTATATAGTGAAATGATTACCATAATATTAGTTAACAGTTAACATAATTCAATTTACATAGTTATAATTTTTTTCCTGTGATAAAACCTTTAAGATTTACTCTGTTAGCAACTTTCAAATATACAACACAGCATTGTTAATACATGCTTTACATTGTATTATTCAGATTTATCTTAAAAATGGGAGTTTTTATCTTGTGAATACCCATTTCACCTACTCCTAATCCCCACCTTGGTAACCACCGATCTGTTCTTTCACCTACTCCTAATCCCCACCTTGGTAACCACCGATCTGTTCTTGGTATCCATGAATTTTTTTTTGATTCCATAGATGAGTGACACCATCTATACCTTCATTTATCTGATTCATTTCAGTTAGTATAATACCCTCTACATCTATCCACATTGTCACAAATGATAGAATCTCCTTCTTTTGATGGCTGAATAATATTCCACTAACACATCTACATATGAATGGACATATGCTATTTTTTATATAAGTGTATATACACATGTTTATATATACATATCTCTAATCATCCATATACAGACACTTAGGTTGTTTCCCTGTTTTGTAAAAATGCTGCAATAAACATGGAGGTAAACATGGTAATTTCATTTCCTTTAGGTAAATAGACAACAGTGGAATTGCTCAATCATATGGTAGTAAAGTTTTCAATTTTTTTTTTTTTTGAGACTAGGTCTCGCTATTTTTGCCTGTGGAACCACAGGCTCATGTTGCCCAGGGTACCACAGACTCAAGCAATCCCCAGCCTCAGCTTCCAGGTAGCTGGGATTACAGGTGTGCGCCACCACGCCCAGCTATTTTTTGGGGACTAGGTCTCGATACATGCTACTGGCAGGACTTGAACCACAATCCCTGGTCCTGTCTGCAGCTTCCTAGGCTACCGTTTACAGGTATGCACCACCATGCCTGGCCAAAGTTTTTAATTTTTTGAGGAACCTATACTCTTTTCTGTAGTGGCTGCATCAATTTCAATGTCAACAGCCCAACCATGCACAGTGGATCTATCCTTTTAGAGTTATGGTAAAATATACCACAGTAACATAAAATTATATTTTATAGCATCATGTTTAACATTTTAAATGTACAGTCCATATTACTAAGTACATTCAAATTGTTATGACATCATTACTAGCATCTATTTTCATAATATTTTTCATCTTCCTAAATACAGCCTATCCTCACCTTTCCCAAACTCCTGACAGCCATTCTTTCTCTGTCTGTGAATTTGACACTCTGGGTACCTCATGTAAGTGGAAGAATACATACAGTATTTATTCTTTTATGCCAGTTTATTTCACTTAACACAATATCCTCAAGTTTCATCCATGTTCTAACATGTGGCATTTCTTTCCTTTTTAAGACTGAACAGTATTCCACTGTATGCACTTACTACATTTTATTTATACATCCTTCTGCATGTAGACACTAGAGCTGGCTCCATATTTTTTTAGCTAATGAGAATAATGCTGCTATGAACATGGGTGTACAAATACTTGTTTGAATTCCTGATTTCAATTTGTCATAGTATATATCTGGAAGTGGAATATGGTAGCCTATTCTTAATTTCTTAGGAACTGCTATACTGTTTTCTATAGCAGCTGTAATATTTTGCAAGAATTTTAATTTCTCCACATCTCAATTTTTTGACATTTTTAATAATAGTCATCCTAATGGGCGTGTGAAATGGTATCTCCTAATGGGCGTGTGAAATGGTATCCTAATGGGCGTGTGAAATGGGCATGTGAAATGGGATTTTGACTTGCATTTCTTTTTTAGAATTATTTATTTTTTAATTTACTTTTAGTATGATGCAACATCAGTCATCTTTGTATGGTTGTTAATCCCCTTGGGAATTCCACTCCCCCTCCTCCCAACTAACCCTCTTTCCCTATGGTAACTCCATCTCCTCTCTCATTACTTTTCGCTGGTCCATATTTTGTCCTTTAGTCTCTTCTTTTTCTGGAGCAGTGCCTTTTCCTGGGTGAGAGTCTGTATTTCTGGGGTACAGTAGACCATGCTGCTCAAATTTCCAGTCTTAACTTTGCATCGAGCAGCCAGTCCGATCTCATTTGGAGTCCATCAGTGCCTGTTCCTCCTTGTAGAATTTCTCCTCCATTCTGTTCTCAGTCCCTTTTTGGTGTTCTTTTTTTAAATTCTTTTTTTCCTGCCTTGTAGTTCTGGCCTCTGGCCTGTTCCTCTCCTTTGTCAGTTGAGAAATTTCTTCAAGGAGACAGATGTCAGCAGATAGTTGACCTGGTTGGTTTCCTCGATCATGGTTTACTACTTAGCTGTCAGGCAGCTGCCATATTTCTGTGACCATTTCCCACTGTCCAAAGGGGGTGCGCCTTGCTTTTGCTGGAGGCTTCTCTGAACCAGAATTATGGCACCTACGCCCTGGTGATGGAGATGGTGTTGTTGGAGTTTTCCTGATAAGTCATCTCTATAATTGGTCACACCATCCTGTGTTCTCTCCAAGCTCTTTTTGGGTTCTGCCCAAAAGAACCCAATCTCAGGGCTTTTAATTATATACTTTACCTCATCTGTTTCTTCCTTTGGATTATTTATGTTTTTCTTGTTACTGATGAGGATGGACTAGAGTAAACCAGAGGGAGTTAGTGTCCTCCTCCCTGCCTATGTCCTGGTAGGGGTTCCCCAACTCTCCCACAGAACAGAGGGTCCCTGTAGGATGCCTGCACCCCAAGGCCCATCCCCCTAACCTGAGGCCAATGGCTGGGGCCCACCAAAATCTCGGAAACAAAGGACTCAGTGGGACACAGGGAAGCAGGCACCATGGCCACGGGGCTAGAAGCCCAGGCAACCTGACTTGCATTTTTTTTCTTTTCTTTTTTTTTTTGATTATCATTTGTATAAATTTTATTTATTTATTTATTTATTTATAAATTTCACAACATTGTAATCTCAAGGATTTGCCCCCCCTCCCCTCCCTTCCCCCCCTTTCCCTCCTGCTCAAAGTTGTGTGCTTCAGTTTGGTGCTTAGCTTGTTTTGACTTTCCTCAAGGCTTTTGTTTATTTTTTTCACTATATCCCATATATTAGTGAAACCATTTGGTTTCTGCCTTTTTCTTTATGGTGACTTGCATTTCTTAATAGTGATGTACTTACTAGTAGTTTGTATACCTTATTTGGAGAAATGTCTATTCAAATCCATTGCTTATTTTTAAATTATTGTTTAGTTGTAGGAGTTATTTATATATTTGTCATATCAAACCTTTATCAGATAAATAATGTGTAAATACTTTATCCCATTTTGTGAGTTGTTTTTCACACTGTTGGCATATCTTTGGAGGCATAAAAGTTTATCGTTTTTTTTTTTTTTGCCAGGCATGGTGGTGCGCACCTGTAATCCCAGCTACCTGGGAGGCTGAGGCTAGGGATCACTTGAGTCTGTGGGTTCGAGACAACCCCAGTCAATATAGCAAGACCTAATCTCTAAAAAAAAAATTCATCATTTTGATGTTTTTGACTTAGTTTCTCCTTTGTTCTCTGTGCTTTGGTGATCCGCCTCTTTTTTTTTGAAACCTACATAGCTCATATCCTCAATTAAACCTTTTCAGCCACTGCTGAGCAAGCACACTATCATCTGTACTTTCATTTGTTTCTAAGTTGCCTGAGGGAAATGACTTATTTGGCAGCCTCCCCTCAAGTATGGATATATTAACACCCTTGAAGAGAGTTTGCTTAATGAACTCAAGATTACACATTGGCAGCAAATATCACTGCTCAGCTTGTGGTTGATGGATGGATGAACAAATAAGTGAAGTGTAACACAGGCCAGTCTCTGTCCACCTCAGGTATCCAGGGTTCTGATCTCCTCAGACCATATTGTAAAGTTCTGGCTATGTTCTGATTGGCTCAGTAATTGGACTGGTCCCCTAGTCTATAATGAAGTTGACCACTAAAGATGATGGATAGCTGAGTCAGAGCCTGAGAACTACTAAAGTGAAAACAGAAGAGAAAGTGGCACTTGGCTTTTCTTTAACTTACTTTCGCTACATCCAAGGATAGGAAATCAAATAGGAATTGTCCACAGAATGGCTTTTAAAAGTTGGCTTTAGTAGGTCTGTTTTCTCAGCTAGGTAGGAATCCTGTATTCCCAGGAATAGCTTGAATATAATCTACAGTTATGTTCCTAAAACTAGCCAAAAAATCCATTGTTACACTACAACTTGTTCAGCACTTAATAATGATAATAAAAAGGCTAATATTCAAGGGTTTATATGTTATGTAAGGCACCATACTGGTTGCTGGTTGCTTTAATTCTTTTTTTTTTTTTTTTTTTTTTTTGAGACTAGGTCTCGCTATTTTTGCCCGTGAAACCGCAGGCTCACGTTGTCCGGGGTACCACAGACAAGCAATCCTCAGCCTCAGCTTCCCAGGTAGCTGGGATTACAGGCACATGCCACCATGCCCAGCTATTTTTTGGGGACTAGGTCTTGCTACATGCCCCTGGCGGGACTCGAACCACGATCCCTGGCCCTGGCCGTGGCTTCCTAGGCTGCCACCTACAGGCATGAACCACCATGCCCGACCTTTGCTTTAATTCTTTTAATTACTTTTTGCAAATCCCTTATCTCAAACACTATATGAGATAATCCAACGATAGAGATGAGGAATATGAGTCTTGCTGTGGGTCCTATATATAGTAAGTGACTGCACTGGGATTCTCACTCAGACAAGGTTTTCTGCTACTTGGATTTATTCAGTATGGTGTCAACTATGCTCTAGATGCTAGAGATACAAAGATGAAGTAGATGTCATTCCTCACAGAAATGCAGTGGTTGCACATAGGAGAGTGTGAGGCCAAAAAGACCACTGCCCCTGTGTGAAAGTCAGGCAAGTTTTCCTAAGGAGGGAGAGTTAACAATCTTTAAGGACAAGGTAGCAGTGGAAAGGGTGGACATCTCATTGTTATGACGGCCAGGTACTTTGTACTTCTACGGAGGATTACTTCTCTCTTCTTTTAGGAACCCTCTCCACTCCACCCCCACTCCTATCCACTGTGAGACTTTTTTATGATGTTACAAAGACCCTGATCTGGCTGCATCCTCTAGTAGATTCCAGTCTAAACCCCAATTAGAGTCAATTATAGCTGTTACCTAGGAGTTTTCAAACAAAAATCCTTAACAAACTTCTAACCTTCCTTATGATATGCTAGAGTGAAACATTCAACATTAGCTGGCAGTTGGAACTTCTGACACTGGGAGGGATGGTCTTGAATAGATAAGGCTAATGCAGGGAACATGGATCAGAAGTACCTTACATGTTAACTGCTTCCACTATTTTCATCATTTCTTAAATAAAGTAAGCTACACCTATTCTGATAAATATCCTTTTGTTTCACTGTCTCCAGACAGATATCTACATTTTCCACCATACTAGCCTTAATACAGGTAACTTAGTAAAATAGACTTAAAGTATCAGAAGCAAACAGAGCAAGAGGTCAATGGATGAAGCCACAGGCCTCATGTAACAGGTAAACTTTAAGACAAGCTACTAAGTAGAAGGAAATCTGATCACGTGGTCTCGTGAAGTTTGTTATAAATTTTTGGACTTGATCCTGTATATATTCTTCTGTTCATACTACAGGATTTGTAGTAGGAATTAGACTAAGGTTATCGGTTAACTGTATTTTAATAAATAGTAACAAGAGGTTCTTTACCTGGAAGTCCACAATGGGCTTCATTTGTTCTTAAACTCTTTGAAATGGCAAAATCTGTGGGTATGTGTGGGTTTATCTGTGTTTGCTTTCTGGCATGGAAGATGTTCTTATCTTTAATCCGATATAAAAGGAGCCAGACTTAAAATATGTTATAAATTACTGTCTATAAGCCAGCACTTTGGAGTATAACTGGCTTCAAATATTCGTCCCCTCCCAGTTTCCTGATTTTGTCACAATTCTCACTAAACTGTTCAGTACAGAGAAAATGCTCAGTAACTACCTTAAGAAGTATTTCTCTTTGGGATCATGAAAAGGTGCAAAGAGATGATACAGACATAACAGAGAATTCTGGGCGTAACTCCCATCATGTTCATGGCTTGGACAGTGACACAAAACCTGCACACCCGCGGAGGTGTCCCTGAGGATACCTCCGCTGTGCCGAAGACCGCGCCAGGAACCCGCGTCTACCTGCACGGGGAGCAACTACAAGTCCCGGGATGCGCCGCGCTCCGGACCCGAGTCAGGGCGGAGCGACCTCCGCAGTGACGTCACCGCCCGGGGCTGGCCGGGGGAGGGCGGGGCCGAGGGGCGGGGCCGGGCGGGGAGGCGGCCTGGCGCGCTGGTGCTGATGCAGGATGGCTGAGCGCACGGGAAACCGGGACGCCTGAGCCCGGCGAGGCTCGCTCCCTGCGCATCGCCTCGTCCGCCCGCCGCGTGGCCGCGGGCAGGTGGGCCGGGGGCGCCGCGCTGGGCCACGGAAGGCAGGTCTGCAGCCGGCGGCTCGAAGGCTAGTAGGCTACCCACCACCTACCGGGTCTCGGTAGTGGCCGGAGCTGCCCTGCTCGCCGAGTTTGCGATGACCTGCTGAGCAGCGCCGGCGGAGGCTGCGGGAGGTGGCTTCGCTGCGGACGGTGCGGTTTCCGGCCTCCTCCTTCGTGGTGCCCAGCCCCGGCCCCCCACCCATCCCCGCGCCCCCTCCTTGCTGCGGGTGGAGATGGCGGATCCAGCTGAATGCAGCATCAAAGTGATGTGCCGGTTCCGGCCCCTCAATGAAGCGGAGATCCTCCGCGGGGACAAATTTATCCCCAAATTTAAAGGCGATGAGACCGTGGTCATTGGGGTAAGTGTCCCGGCGTCTGACCTGCTTCGCGCTGCAGCCTGACGCCCCGATAACCCAGACCGAGCACCTCTCCTCCGGCCGCCCCTTCGGACATCCACGCGGGGCTGTCCTATTGGGTGGACTTGTCGAGAGACCCCTACTCCCCCCACCTCCGCCCGGTACTTTCCTCCTGCGCGGGTGGAGGGTTGACTGGGGCGGCAGGGCGGGCCTGGTGGCGAGGGTGGGGGTGGGGGGTCGAGGAAGGGTTTGGCGCCGCCATTGTTCGCGGGGTGGGGGTCCGGGTGGGCCTATTGTTCCCCGCCCTAGCCACGCCGCGTGGGTAGTGTGTTCTGGTTTTCCCCAAGTCGGGATGCTCATTCTCCTCTTGGAGTATGAGCTCTGCAATCTGCAAAGGATTCCAATCATCGGTTCGATTTATCGAACACTTTACCACTTCTCAACGATCTTCCTTTTAGTAAAACAGGAAGGAAAAAGATGCTGGAAAATTCCTAACCTCGGCTCGGACCCCCACGGCTGGGTAGATGTGGCTCCCCTAGGGTTTCGCCTTGCTTTGCATGTGAAGACTGGGGGTGGGGTGGGGTGGGGTAGGGAGGAACACTGGTGGCCTCGATGACCCCGGAGGCCTGGTGAGTCTCCTTCTGCGTCCCCTCAACTCTAGCTGTCCAGTGGGGCAACTCCCCGGCCCCCACCCCGTGTCAGCCAACCCTAGAATGTGTTTCGTGTTGGGTGAGAGAAGTCAATGGGCCCATGTCTGAGGGCCTCTCAGGTTCAGAGCGCAACCACAAGGCCTCTCTGTGACGAGAGTAGAAGTTACTTTGTGTGTCTAGGGCCCAGCTCTGGCTTGATGGTCCTTCCCACCTTTCCCCTCCTCCTTTTCTGCAGCCAGTATTGTTGGTGGAGGCAAGGAACACTGAATTTTAGTTCGTAAAGGCATTTTGTCAAATGAAATAGACCAGTCTGTCCACCTTCCCTTCCCCCACTGCTGTCCCCAGAGTGTGTAGCTGATGGTGCCCTCTTTGTATGAGAGTCCTGTGGGGAGGGACCAAGTTAACGGGAGCCTCCGGGTCCCCGATCCCTGCTGAATCCCTGCTGACACGTTCCTGGCAGTCCGCTTGTGGCTGCTGATGCAGCCTCCCATCCCCAGGATTGATTAAGTGATGTCATCTCCATCACTGAGCATGCTCCAGCTAACCCCCTCCTTCCCATTTTCCCAGTGGCTGGTGTATTTAGGTCAAGTGATTGACAGGTGACAATTTATGGAGGGTCTCCTGGAGTTCTGAAGCACCAGAGGTCGAGGTTTGTGGCTCAAGCTGTTCCCAGCCTTTTCGCCAAGATTGTACTGCAGTCTCTGGAAGGGCCCCAGGGACTAGCAGGTGCTTGCTGTAACGGTAGGCGGGTGCACTCAGCTTGAGGGGAATCAAAACAAGGCTCTGGCCTCAGGGTTTTTCATTTTGTACTTCCCTTCAAAAGGCTGCACCCCATTAGAACTCTTCTTCCCCTTTCCATTTTCACTGCCATCAGGAAACCATGACCTTCAAATGCTGTGTGGATGGGTGTTCCTTCTGAGACCTGAACAATGAAGGCAAAAAAGGGTTTTTTTTCCCTATGGTTAGTGCTGACTTGAAGAGAAAATGCCACACATACTGATGAGAAGGAAAATGATGTAGTTTATGACAGGTAATACATAGTGACATATACAGGGCAGATAGTGGCTTGTTTGGGTTACACCTCTCAGCTGGGATCAGTCTACAGTCTGATTTGCTATTTCCTGAGCCAGGTGGTTTAAATAGAGTGAGAGTTGTTGGAGACATTTAGTCCCTGCCCCTTGTCTTGCAACAATTTTTAAACAAATAACTGTACAGCACTAGAATATGTTTTGGTGATCTATTCCCCCCTCTAAAAAAATCTACTCCTGTTTCACTTCCTCCTCTTTCTCTTCCAACACTTCTTCCTCCTCCTCCTCTTTCCCCCTCTTCTAAGATTGAGGTACCAGGACTAATGAAGTAGAATAACAATCCTCTTTGATCTGTGTGCAAGGTAGAGATCCTTAATTTTAGCATAATCCTCCTTTAATATTGTGATATTTCTAGGAGTGTACATTTTTCATGTAAATATACATGTTATTGCGCAAATAATACAAATTCAGCATAGAAAATAAACAGTTTACACAAAAACTTGTAAAGAGGGATAAATACATGGTTATTTAACTGGAAAGTGAAATTTTTATCTTCCCATAACCCTTTAATACAGGAGTTCTCAGTTTTAAGACTTAAAATTCATATGGAAAAGTGTTGTCAGAAACATATATATAGCTTATGTGTTTTTATAGAGCAGACATTTTTCTGGAATGGATAAATCCCCCTACGGTCCCTTTTTGTGGTTAATTTCCTCTGCCTCTGAATGACCACTTCTGATTTACATCATAGCTTAGTGTTCCTTGTTTTTTTAAATAAAACTTTATGCACATAAAACCATACAGTACATTCACTTTGTGTATAGCTTCTGTGTTCAACATTCTGCTTGCCAGATTCATCCATACTCTAGTGTGTGGCAGCAGTTTGTTCATTCATTCTCATTGTTCTGTGGTGTCCCAGTAGCTGCATGTACCAGGTGTAGGGTAAATGAGTTCATCAAACGTTTTCCTCCATTAGCCTCTGTGACCAGTTAACTGTGATACTGTGCCCTTCCCATGGTTGTGCCCAGTTTGGTTAGTATGTGCATGTACGAGTGGGCTCACCTGGACCTGGGAGGACAGAGGTGAGCAAAGAGGGCATGGAATGAGAGAGCACAAGAAATGCAAGAGAAAGAGGTGGGAGAAAGAGCTTGAAGAATCCTAGAGGCCTGGGGGGCTGGTCCCTCTGGCCCTGCCCGGCCTGGTGTGTCTGTGTAACTGTTAGAACCAATCAAGAGCCTGACGCTTGCATGACAATTGGCATCACAAACAGGATGGTTGCACCACACTACGGTTAATTTATGCATTAACTGTTAGACATATTTGGATAATTTCTGATTTGGGGCTAATCAGGATAGTACTGCTATGCACATTCTTTTACACATCTCAGGGGAGTGTGCATACAGCAGATTCCTGATGCTTGAGGATGTTGGGCCTTGGGTTGTCATGTGCCAGGACTCTTTTCATTCCTAATTAATAACTAGAGGAAATTATAGTTCTGGCAGCTTGTGTATCATCTTTTAGAAACTGAGTAGAATGGCTCCCTCACTTTTACTGAAACTACACCACATGGCCAATTGCATGTAGATGCAATGGATGGACCTTAGATGGACATGCTCTTGCTTGCTTAGGTGCACAGCTGTAGGAGTGACCAAAAAGCTAAGAACCTCTCAGAAATGTCACTTTCACTCCGAAGAGATCTAAGAATGAATTTTGATGGTGTTAACTGTTAGTCTGAATATAGAATTCCAGATACTTTTTGTGTTTTTAAAACTGAGGTAATATTTTTTCCATTAAAGTCAGTTCAATTCTAATGGAGATATATATGTTAAGAGGGAGATTTTGCAGGTGGAGTTTCTAAATTTCTCTATTTAAGAAGCTAGGAATCATCCTCATCATTTTTGCATTCTTTTCAGCTTTTATGCAAAGCTCTTCTTCCCTGACTATCTCAGCTACAGTCTCTGCCCAAATGGAACTCCTGTAATATTTATTTCATATATTATTTCAGAGCATTTGCCATGCATAATTATTAGTTTTGATCTTTTGTCTGATGGTATTGTATATTCTTTGTACTTCCTAGGGTGTTGCCCATAGAAGGTATATAATAAATATTTATTGATTTCTGTTGAGTCTAGAAATCTTTACTTTGGTATATTTTAATGTATTTTTATGGACCTTTAAGTGGCTGAAGACTATAAGGAGTAATTAAAAGACAGTTTAAAAGAGAAGTGTTACTCCTTTGAGCAGGTCTTTAAAGAGAGCATATACTAAAGTGCCTTAAGAAAATTAGGAAGACTACTCAGCTTTGTTAAAAATCAGGAAGTTTTTTAACATGATGATACTGGGGTAAACAAGAATGGAGAGTGGGGGTGTGCAAGTCATTAGGAAAGGACTCCACATTAATTCTTCAGAGGAAAATAATTAGATTTACAGCATCTATTGTACTCCTCTGTTAGCTGTGAAAATGCTGATGAGTCATCCATCAACTAATGATTTTGATGCCTCTGTATTGGTAGAAACTTTGAAGTTCCCAGTATGGTTCTTTGAAATGGACTTTCATATTTCATTTTCCTCACTTAGGGCGTTCCTCTTGTTCACAGTCCCTGGGAAAGCAAGTCTTGCTTCCTTCTGAGGTGGCATGAGTTCTGGCCTATTTGAGGGCTGAAACAAAACCCAAAATGTGAATTCCTCAGTGGCATAGACGGTGGCCCTATTCCTAGGAGCTGACATTAGTTTTGGGAAGTGGGAGGAAAAACCAGAGGCTAGGACAGAGATCAAATCACAAGCCTCAATTCAGGTTGAAGACTCAGAAATATGACTTCAACTTTTCTTTTTGTTCATAGTTATAGTCAATAAAACAAGAATTTACTTTTTCCTGTTTAAGTTTATTTACAGTAAAATCAGTGCTTTGGTGTAGAGTGCTATCATAGGACATTGACAAATATGTAGTTATCTAGCTATGCTATATAATTTTCTATTATTGCGCTAACAAATTACCATACTATAGAGGCTTAAAACTATGTATGTTTACATGGTACATTGTTCAAAGCTCAAAGGTCCTATCTTTCTCTGTTTACAGTCTCATAAAATCAAAACAAGGTGTTGATGGGTCATGTTTTTTCTGGAAGATGTAGGAGACAATCCTTATCATGTTCCTTCAGGTTTGGTGGCAAATTTTAGTTCTTGTAGTTGTAGAACTGTTTTCTTCCTGGCTGTCAGCCCAGGCTATTCTCAGTTTACAGGGACACTCTCAGATCCTAGGCCTGTGAACCCCTTCCTCCATCTTCAAAGGAAGCAATAGGTTAAATCCCTCTCCTGTTTTGAACCTTTCCTGCTTCTTCCATGGTTGGGCTCTGTTGTTGACTCTTCTGCCTTTTCCACTTTTAAGAGCCCATGCCATAATGAGTTCACCGGATAATCCAGGATAGAATCTACTGATTAGAAAGCCATCTGATTTAGCAACCTTAATTTCATATGCAAAGTTCCTTTTATCTTGTAATGCTAACATTGTCACACATTATAGAGCGTGTGAACATGTTTTGGGCTCATTATTCTGTTTTCTATATACCATCATAACCAAGAATCCAGTTTCATCACTCCCCCTCCCAACAAAAAGACAATCATACTACTACTACCCACCTGTTGTTGAACCTTCTCCCCTCTGGGGTTAACCTATTTATCTGTTCTTTCTTTATCATGTGACCTATTCCACGTTGTCATAAAATGAAATTTTATAATTTTGTAAATTTTTATGTCTAGGTTTTTTTTATTTCCAGATTTTTGTTGTTGCTGCTTCTATCAGTAGTTTATTTCTTTGCTTAGTACTTTCCTGTCATACAGCTATAACAGAGTTTGTGTATTCATTCACCTGTTGAAAGACATTTGGGCTGATTACAGTTTGAGATGATTAAGAATTAAGCTGCTGTAAATAGGTGTTTGTGTGACTATAAATTTTTGTTTCTCTTGGATAAATATCCAGGAGTGGGATTGTTAGATCATGCTGTAGCTTGAACTGTTGTTTAACATAATGAACTGCCAGTTTCCCAAAGTTGTGTCATTTTCCATACCCACCTACAAGCAGTGATATTTTTAAGATATTAAAGAATTTATTTAATCGCCATAAGTGAATACTGATAATAGTGTCTAGATACATCAATCCTTCCTCTCTGCCCTAAATTCAGAGGTACTTATGTCATCTAAAAGTGGATTGGTGACTTTCTGTAAATATATACTCTGGTACCCCAGAATGAGTGAACATAATCTGGCACCTATCTCTGGAGGCTACTCTCTGTTGAATGTGAGCACATAGTGCTACGTGTATGAATGGGGCTAGTAGAGGCAGCAGGGAGTCAAGACTAAGTGTGAATTCACTAGCTAACTGTGGGCCTTTTTCAACTTGTTTGATTTTCTGGGTTTCTGTTTGCTCATATTTAAAGGGGAGTACTTATCTCATGGGATCTTTAGAATAAAATGAAATGAAGTGGTTGAAATAGCATCTGGCACAGAGAAAATGCTTAATAAATGCTAATTATCTCCCGTGTTTCCTATTTCCCTTGCAATTGTCCTCCTTTTCAGAATTAACGTGGCTTCCCAAAATTGCTGTCCTTACTCTTGCCCTTCTTGCATTCACATTTCTTGGGCATTTCTTCACCTCATCGTCCTGCTTAGTATAGCGATTCTTTTCATCTTATTTGTGGAATTCCTACCCACATTCATGAAAACAGTGTTTAGACGGAAGTAAACAGGAAACATCCTATTAATTTACAGAGTATATCAGCTGTTCTTTTTATCTGCAGTAAACCTATAGGAGCGGGCGCCTGCGTGTGTGTGTGTTTGTGTGTGTCTGTGTCTGTGTTTCTCCATTATAAGGACAAGCTTCTCATGGGCAGCAACTGATTTTTCCCCCCGTGTCTTTCTTTCCTTTATTGTATCTTTTTTTTTTTTTTGAGACTAGGTCTCGCTATTTTTGCAGCAGGCTCACGTTACCCGTGGTACCACGGACTCAAGCAGTCCCCAACCTCAGCTTCCCAGGTAGCTAGGATTATAGGCACGTGCCAGCACGCCCAGCTATATTTTGGGACTAGGTCTCGCTGTGTTGCCCCGGGCAGGACTCAAACTGCGATCCCCAGACCCAGCCGCAACTCCATAAGCTGCCGCTTACAAGCACGCACCACTTTGCCCGGCTCCTTTATTGTATCTTGACCGAGGATTCCTTCCCCTGTTCTCCAGTGAACTCAACTCTCCATAAATGCCAATTTCTGTATATCCTTAAATAACTTAAGTGTCACTGGGGATTCCCCTCTGTGTTCACCTGGACTTGTTTAGCTCTACTCTCCTATTTAATGACAGTGTTTTCCATTCCCTATTCTCCCCAATCCAAATAGGATACCTCCCCCACCTTTGGATTCCCTTTAGTCCCAGCCTCATATTTCTCACCTGTGTCTACTTGTTAAATAAGCAAAAACAAAACTCTTAATCCCTAATGGTTTCTCTTGATCTCTTGAGTCAAGAAAAAATAGTCCCTTAACAGATCTAATTTCACCTTCTATCTCTTAAATTTTTCAGTCTTATCTTTCTCTCTCTCTCTCTCTCTCTCTGTGTGTGTGTGTGTGTATGTGTGTGTGTTTGAGACTAGGTCTCACTTTGTTGCCCAGAATCTCAGACTCACGTTGCCTGGGGGTACCACAGACTCAAGCGATTCCCAGCCTCAGCCTCCCAGGTAGCTAGGATTACAAGCATGTGCCACCACTCCCAGCTATTTTTTTGAGACTCGGTCTCACTATGATGCCCTGGGGGGGGGGGGTGTCTCAAACCCATGGACTCAAGCGATTCCTAGCCTTGGCCTTGCTCTTCATAGGCTGTGATTGAAGGCGGGTGCTACCATGTCCGGCCAGAGGCTTATCTTTGTGACTGAGAATATTTCTCAAACCCCATTGGTTGAAATCAACCAAATTCCTTGTAGTAGGAATTGAGTTGTTCAGGTTGTGGTTATTTTCAAATATGGCAGAGACAGTTTGGAAGAAAATGTAGTTTTAGATTCATCATAGCAGCCCATGGAGCCAAACTTGGACTTGAGTAAGACAGTCTAGAACCCTTAGCTTTCTGACTTCTTAGCTGCGTGAACTGGGGCAGATTGCTAAACCACTCTAAACTTCAGTTTCCTGGCTGGTGAAACAGGGATAATACCTGTTTCCACCTTCTAGGTCCATTGTATTGTTTACACAGGCCAGTGCAGGTACTGTGCTGAGTACAGTGCCTAGCATATAACAAGTGTTGAGAAAATGTTTGCTATTGTAAGATCTACTTATGGTTATTTTCTGTACTGTTGTCAAACTGATTGATCTTGGAAAGCTGAGACCCTTCACATGTTCCCTAGAGCCTTTAAGTTATGTTAAAGAAAAAAATTACTCTTGACACTTACAAAAACAGTAAGGAAGAATGTTGTGATACATATTGAAGTAGAAGGGTAAGAACTTGGACTTGACTCAAAATACATGTGCAAGGCAGCATGTTTGTTGGGGGGGGTGGTTGATGAATGGAAATGTACTAAGCGACAACATCACTGGGAAAGGAAGATCGAGCCTTGCTAAATTGACCTCCTGGGATTCTTGCTGAACTTAGGCCAGATATCAAGGTATCAAAATACTGGTATTGAGGGTGAGAGGATGTACTATATATAGACTGCCTGCTAGCTAGATATTTGCTAAAACTAGACTCTTGAATGGATGGATTTGGAAGTCCAAGATCAAGATCTAGTTGAGAAGAGGCTTCTTTGTCAGTTGGAGTTCAGATGTTTCAGGACATTTGAGGCTCTTCATACACTGGGTCTTCCGACTTCTAGCTTTACCTCTACTGCATGTTAGACCTGTGCTTCCGATCCTCCCCCAAATTAGGCTACTCCACAGTCTGCCCCCACCCCTTGCCCCAGCTGCTCACATTCCATATGCCTCAGATGGCCATTCTCAAAACATGGCAGACACACATTTGCTTTTAGATTCTCATTCCATTGTGACTCCCCTGAAACATATTCTGACCACCTTCTCATTTTTCTCTCCCCCTGGTCAGGTTAGATACTTCCTTCTATGTACTCTTGTACCAGGCAGAGCTTCCCTTGACCTCTCCCAGTACCATATTTCATTCATTGGGGTGTCTTTGTCCAATTAGATTGAAAGCCCTGTGAGGATAGGAAATGTGTGCTATTTATTTCTCCAAGGCCTGAACAGTGATTGGAACAGAGTAGTTGCTGACATTTTTTGAAAGATGTCTCCGGAAAGAAGCATGTCTTTTGAAAGAAATCAAAGAATGCTAATCCTCCGAGGCTGCCAGAGCCTGAAGTTTTTGCTGGATAATTATTACCGTGATGACTTTTGGACTCTGGTTACTACTTTGGACCTCTTTTTGGTTTTGTTGTTATTGTCTTATAATAAATGCTGTTTTAGGGTCCTAATATAGCCCATGCTTTTTGACAAAACACCTCAGACCATGCAGAACAACCTGAAGGTTAAAATCCCTTTTAATTTTATGAATCAGAAAACACATAAAATACTGTTGCCAGTATTTTATTTTTATTTTATTCTTTATTACAGTTCTTTCCTATTCTATTTATTTATATGTGCTTTGATATGAAGATTTTATGAAATCTGGTTGAAACCTACCATTTAACTTAATTGTATACCTCAGTTATCAGCATTTTAAAAGTTTTCATATAATTCTGTTGTACATTGAATCAGCATTTGAGCCATTTCCTACTCAAAGACTTTGGGCTTTTATTTCTCCTGTTATAAACAAAACTCTGATAAACATGGATACGCATATCACTTATTGCACTTGCCTAATTATTCAGTTATAGTATATTCTGAGAATTGGGGGTTGCAGGGTAACAAGATATAGGTCACTTTAAGGTATCTGTAGTTTTGAGAGGGAACATTTAGAGGTGGTGAACTGTCTTTTGTTTTGGATTCTCATTACCTACCCTGTGGATCCACTGTCTTTTTGTCTCAAATGGCACCCTTTCGTACCTGAGATGAATTGAGTTCTTACCAAGAACGTGTGCTTTATCACGTGCTCTTATCCCATGACAAGGCAATGCTTCTGACTTTTTATGTAAACCAAAGGATTTTTTAGACTGTCCTCTATCAGTTTCAATATCCTAGAGGACGTTTCTTGGAGGTGGTCAAAAGTTAAATCTCTTGAGGCAAAGAGAGGCCAAGCTTGTAACCTTAAATAAAAAATAGGATGGGTGCACCCATTCTTGGTACTGTGTTGAATAACCTGTGATAATTTCTGGCAGTGTTAACTGAGAAGGGATTAAAAATCCTCTCCAAAGATGAACACTTTCCTCCCCTTCCTCCATGATTAACAGAGAGGAACAAAAGTTAAAAACAAAAACCACAACGTATTATATAAAATTTCAAACATACACCAAGGTAGAAAAAAAAAACAAAATATACCAACAGTTTCAATCATAAAATACTTATCCTATTTTTGTATATCTGCCTAACCTTTCCCACCAGAATTGCTCATATGTTTTAAAGTGAAATCTTCTCAGATTCCGTCCATTTTGTACCAATCTCATATCTTACATCTCTTTTATACCTAATCTTATACATATATATATACACACACATATATATAAAAGAGCAGAACTCTTAAAATTACAATAGTGTCATCTACAATTAAATGATGTGCACCATAAACTACAAATTAAAATATGAGCAATTCCTTAATGACAAATACCCATTCCCCACCCCCCCAATTTCTTCTATAGCTGTTTTTCTCAAATCAGAATTCTATTGATTTCAGATGAGGTAAGAAACTTGTAGCATAGCAACCTTGAAACAGGAATCATATATAGCAGTAGAAACACACAGAGCAATCATGACTAATCAAGATTCTCAGCCCATCTCCCATAACAATGGTCACGTCCTCATTATCCTTTTTAATAAACCAACACTGGTGTTACAGTGTCACCCAGAAAAGCTATTTAAAGAGACTCATGCTTTATAGTTTTTTCCCCTGCTGTGGCCTCCCTTGCTTTAAATGCACTCACATAAATGTCAGGAAAGTGGCAACCATACCGCTCGTTTGTCTTCCAAGCACAGTACCATCCTTATTAGATGGGCACCCACTGCAGTTCTTTTAGGTGTTTGTGGATGTGTTAGTGCTTATTACCCTTTCAGTTAGTGTGGATACATCCTCAATATGAACTGAATAATGAAAAGTCAACCACACAGCTGGAGGGAAACATAGGTGAAAATAAAATTCAGAGCCTTGTAATACTTTTGGAAAAAAGTTTGCAGTTTGTTCTTTTCCCTTTTTTTCCATTAAAATAAATCATTTGAAGAGAGATGTGGTTGGAGAAAAGGTACAAATGAAAAAATCCCAACAATTTATCGTTTAACTTCCTGGACTGCTTGCCAGATATATAGTTGTAAGATCTACTGATCAATAGTATTATTTTAGAAGCTTTTTATTTTAAGATATTGGTTATGCAATTCTCGATTGTCAAATCTCAGGAAGTCTTCATTTTTCAGGCGCTCTCATAGAATATTCTCTCTTATTTCCAGGTTTCCTTTTGACTCCTGAGAAAATGAAGAGCAGTCTGTTTCAATTCTCTGAGGAGAATTGGTAGCATAGTTTTTTTCTGAACAAACTGTCTAGCACCTTACTCCTTGGAGATTATTGATTTTCATCTGGGAGCCTTAGTAAACAATGCCTTCTGACATCACAAACTTTGGGGAGTCTTGAGGGAAGGGACTTTTCTGTTCTTTCATAGCTGTCCCCTGCCGCCTAGAGAGAAAGAGACGCCAATCTGATGGGTCAGTGTCCAAATCTTGGTTGGTCCTGGTGGGCAGTATCCCATGTGAGGTGGTCAGCTCCTTCTTGCTCTGAGGTCAGCTGATTTTGGCATGGACTGGCTTCCTAGGCTGGCTTTCAGGGACTGTTTTCCCACCTTTTTCCTCCTGCTATTTAATGGATAAGTCAGTCTGGGATCACAGATTCAAATCCATGTGGAGCGGTCTCAAGTGTAGAACAGGTTTGACTGTAGGGGTCATGAGAAAAATAGGGAAGCCATGTAAACCTCTCTTTGTTCTTGAGACTTGGGCCAGGTTTGGTAGTGGGCCAATGAGTGTTGACAGTGGACCCAGGTGTTGCTCAGATAACTGCAGCTTCACTATTCCTATATGGAAAAGACCTGCTCACCTAGCAAGGAGGGGGATGCTGAATGTGAGGGGAGGCTTCTGGCATTCTTGGGACCCTGACACCAATGCCATCACCATAGCATCAAAGCCTGCTCTTAACTGCTAATTGTCTGTTTATGTAATATTTGTGGAAAGTAGACTTTAGAAGGGAAGTGTTTAGCTCTTTGGTAATAATTTAGAGGGGAAGTGTTTAGCTCTTTGGTAATAATTACTAAACAACACAACCTACTAATTATGTGCTCAAACAAGTGGGAGAGAACCACCCTAAGTACTATATTCTAGAGCAATGCTTGCTTGCTAATGTAGTTGTTAAATTTTCCTTAATAAATATGGTTCTTGGTAAAGAGTTGGCTTGAGGATCTAATTAAAATAGTGTTTCCAAATCTGGACATTTATTCAAACAAGTTTGTAAAAGGGAAAATATGCATCTAGCTGATATTTTGTGAGTCCTATGAATACAAATGTAAAGTAGTAACATGTAGATTAGTGGAAAACTGGAAATCAAGTTCTTTGTTACTAGGGAAATGTTTTTGTTTTCTTATGAAATGGTATCTTTATGGCCTGTAGAGTTTTTGCAATATCAGTGTGAAACTATACCTTACAAAATGGTTGCTCCTAACCTCATGTGAGTGTGGAGGTCTTACAATGTGGGTATTCCACGTGGAGATGTCAGTAGACATATAGTATACAGTTTTCATAGATAGTGAAAGCAGGCAATTAGGGAAATGAGAACCATACCCGGCTGTGGCAATAAGGGAACAGGGAACTGTACGTGTCTGTGGCAATCAGAGAATGAGAATTGTACCTGGCCCTTGCTCCAACTATGGAGATAATCAGGGAACAAGGACACCAGGGCTGGCAAGAAGCAAGTTTACTAGTACCGTTACTGACTCAGCGGGTTCATATATAAATGCTGAGTACCCCTAACAGGGAGTAAGCGTTTATATATACTCTTCATATACTGGTGTTCCAGGCTGGCTATCATTGGTGGTAGTATGTGGTCTGATGTGATGAAGATAGAGTGAGGAGATTCAAGAGCAAACTGGGCTGCATACCAGTAAACCAAGTCAGTAGTCACAGGTTGTTTTTCTAGACCCCGTGGCTGTATTTCTTAAGTCTCTGTGCTTCAGCATACTTTATCAGGCTTTCACCTGGTCATCATACGTCAATGGTACAAAGAAAAGGAATATAAAATACCTCATTAGTTTTATGGCATTTATGAAATAATAATATTTTGGACACATTGGGCTAAATAACATTAATAGACTGAATCTCTCTTGTTAGTTTTTGAATGTGACTTCTAAAAAATGTAATGTTACAGGCATGGCTTGCTTTTTTGGCTGACATTATATCTCTATTAGACATCACTGCTCTAACATTTAGATGCTGACATTTTTGCATTTATTTATTTCAGTTCCAGTCTGGTATATTCAGGACCTACAGTATGCTAAGCTCAGTGTGAAACATGGACTTACTCTGTCAACTAATACAAAACCCAGTCATCAATAACTATACAGTTAATTGAGAGGAAGCAAGTTAAAAAATTAGTGTGGAATGAGTGTGCAGAGAAGAAACCATGCCTTGGAATTTCAGGCATACAGTAGCACATCCATGTTGTATTCAGGGGACTCTCAGGCAGGGGTTCCTTATCTTGAAGCTGGAGGAGAAATCTGTTTGCATTCTTTAGCTTCAGTTACTTTGTAGTTCTATAAAATTGGCAATTTTCATTTTAGATCTTGTTGAGAAAATAAATGAAAAGGGATATGTGCCCTTAACTCGTCTATCTTCTATGCTCCCTGCTCCCCCCATAAGCCTTCTGACTCTGAGGATTGCTGCCAGGACCTCCTGGGAGGAGCTGCCACCAGCATCTTATAACTAAGTACCTGTTAGCTGGGCAAGGAAATGTGGGCCTCAGGACTTGACAAAAAATAGGTTTATTTGGGTTGGCCCTGTACTCAGTGGAATAACTTTCAAAGGCTGAGCACCCCTGCAAGGAATTTAAATACCTTTTCTAAATACCTTTACATGTTCTGGTGTTTGAGTAGACTATCATTGGTGGTATTGCATGGCTTGAAATGACAGAAGATAGAATGAGGAAGACTGAATGAGAAAATGGACTGCATACTTGGTAAACTGAGTCAGTAAGTTATGGGTTGTTTATCAAGGCATCTTAGGTGCATATTCTAAGTCACCATACTTCACCAATAGTTGGTTTGTGCTGCATTTACAGTGGATGACGTTGAGAATACTAAGAGGTGACATGGTAATATGTTCTCTTGCTCTCTGGCTCCCACAACAGTCAACCCGGGGAAGGAACAACGGGCCTATGGACCTCACCTTTGAGCCCTGTAGGCCTGGTGCTTCAGGTTGCTGCTCTGGCTGCTCTGCTCTGGTGAGCCTCCCAGAGCCTGTGATGAATTTCCAGGTCAGGAATGCCCGTCTCCATGCTGTCGTCTCCATGCTGTCGTCTCCATGCTGTTGCTCTTGCTAGGAATGATACAACCTCTTTTTTTGGAAATACATTTCTGTTTAGCATAGGTGCCTTCAAGTAATGATTCCTGTACCCCATCAAAACAAAAGCGTTTGTTGCAGGGCCTGATGACTGGGGGGAGGAGGCTTCACTGCTTTGGGAAACCAAGGAAATGCTACCTTTGTCACTCCCAGGTGCCTCTTCATTGTCTTAGTATCTCTGTGTGGGAGAGATCACTTGGCAGGTGAAGGCCATACAGCTCATTGGAGAAGGAATTGATTCTCTGCTGAAAAATCTCTTTCCCATCCCCACTCATGTCCCTATTTGTCTGGATCAACACAGAATTGATTTTTCCTCCTTTGTAAATGATAAAAATCACTATGATGGTGACATGGAGACCCAGCAACAACAAAATTACCCATAATCTCTCCACCCTCCATCATCCATTTTAATTGTTATATGCTCTGTTTTTATTTCTTGGTTGATGCTTAACTTTTAAAAAATTGTATTTCTAACATAGACAGTCTTATTTTTATCTCTGCTGATATTTACTCCATAGATGGTTTTCCATGGCTATAATTTCCTGGCTATAATTATTAGTCATGAAATACCTGCTGGATCGATGGGCCACAATTTTGTAACCCATCTCCTTGTTGCTCAGGTCCAGTTTCCCCTTACTTGGACAAAGGTTTAGTGAACATCTGCATGCACAGATCTGTTTTCTTGTGTTGAGTTATATCTGCAGGATACATTGTCAGAAGGATTTATTGGAACCAAGCTGTGAATATTTTAATTGATCCTGTTAAAGATATTAAAGATATACTGTTGCTTTCTGTAGGATTTATTAATTCTTACAGCCCCTGGGGGTTATATGAGCATCCTATTCATCCCCAAATGAATTCACTTAGGAAGTAAAGGAAGTAAATCATTTGACAAGGTGATTTGTAATTTATAGAGCAGCAGTTTGGATTTCATGGGTCTAGGGCTTTGTTCCAGGTTGTTTTTTTTTTTGTTGTTTTTTTTTTTTGAGACTAGATCTCGCTATTTTTGCCCATGGAACCATGGAACCACAGGCTCTCGTTGCCCAGGGTACCACAGACTCAAGCAATCCCCAGTCTCAGCTTCCCAGGTAGCTGGGATTACAGGTGTGTGCCACCATGCCCAGCTATTATTATTATTATTTTTTTGAGCCAGGTCTCGCTACGGGCCCCAGGCGGGACTCAAACCGCGATCCCTAGCCCCGGCCGCTTCATAGGCTGAAGCTTACAGGCATGAGCCACTGTGCCCGGCCCCAGGTATTTTTTTTAATTATATAATTTTTAAGCTGATCTTATAAGTAGTTAGTGATGTTTTCATTTGAAATATTGCTGTCAGTGGTTATTTCCCAGGTAAGGCTGATGGATGGGGAGTTTCCCACTATATAGAGGAAGGAAGGACTTAGAAGGGTTATTACCTTCCGCCCCCCAGCATCCATTACAGGAATTGATTGAAGGATGTGATTTGCACTTGAGGTTAACTTTTTTTCTTTTCACATGCTCACAGATGTCACTCTATCTGCTATTGTATTGAATGAATTTCAGACTTTTTCCTAACAGCAGCACACAGAGGTACAGATGGTAGATGGGGCATCTGGTGGGAATTCATCCTACTTGTGGGAGGAGTGATGGTGCCACACAAAGGGCATGACTTCATGCTTTCAAGATCACCTGTATGCCAAGGACCAGCTTCCTCTTTAGTTATGGGGTAACCAGGCCAGGTATGGTGGCGCATGTCTGTAAGCAGCAGCCTAGGAAGCCACAGTGGGGACTGGGGATCGCGGTTCAAGTCCTGCCCAGGGCAATGTAGCAAGACCTAGTCCCCCAAAAATAGCTGGGCATGGTGGCATGCACCTGTCTTCCCAGCTACCTGGGAAGCTGAGGCTAAGGATTGCTTGAGTCTGTGGTTCCCTAGGCAACGTGAGCCTGTGGTTCCATGGGCAAAAATAGTGAGACCTAGTCTCAAAAAAAAAGAATAATAATAATTATGGGGTAGTCCTCTAACCTGTTCTTCATCCTGTGTGCATCACTGGCAAGCCCAGGACTGGGACAGAAGAACCTTGTAAGATAAACATAAAGAAAGGCAAGACGATGAGGAAATCTTGAGCAGGAGGGAAAGAGAGGTAAGACATGCTCTGGGGTCCTTTCTTTGTATCTCTATTGTCTTAATTTGCCATAGAGGACAAGACAGATTTTCTTTCTTACAAAATTTACTTTGAATACAAAGTATACTACCCTTTGCAGCACAGGTTCAGTTGCTCTTTTTTGGTGCGGTAATCATCATACTGAGTATTACTTAAAAAATCAGTTGGTTTGTGAGTTTCGTATAACTTAAGTTAAATCATAGACTTTTAAGAATGATAAATTAATACATACTCATGGTATAAAACACAGATGATAAAGAGGTGATAAAGAGAAAGGAAGGATGATAAAGAGAAAGGAAGGATAAGATAAGAAGCATTCCTTGGGAGAAAAGCTGTTCAAGGTGACCCTGTGCTCAAGGGAGTAAGGAAGTATGTGAACAAGTATGTGAGCATGGTCGTGAAGCCTAAATAGAGAGGAATCATAGGATTAAAATATAGAAGGAATCAGATCCAGAGGGTTTGAAGTTGAACTAGTGGAGTTAAAATTGCATATGATTGACTTAGTCTATTTTAGCCTCCATCTAGTTCAGAATATTTCAATGAAGTATTTCCCCTTTAATGTATATATCTCTTGGCCTCAGACATTTTTTATTAGGGTCCAATGAAGGCAGGTACTGCTGAAGTTTACTTTGCAGTTTTATGCCTGGTTGTACAGTACAGAACCTTTAATTCTCATTTATCCTAAATGGGTTTCAAACATTTTGAGTCCTTCTATCACCAAACATTAAAATATATTGTTTAAAACACAATAGCTGGTGAATAAATTCCTTCAGCTACAGATTATTATATGTGATTCTAGCCCCGTCCCCACCATCCAACCCCAGTCAGCAGTCCTGATGCACATCAGCATGCTTAGCTTTAATTTGGTGTTTCCCTTAAACAACTCATTGTACTGAGATATTCATTTGGTAACTGTTGTATGAGAAGGTAACTGTAAACTAGGGCTACACTAGAAAATGGAGAATTTTTCCCTGTGTGCTTGCTCTTACATTGATAACAAATTATATATGAAGATCAAAATCAACATCTTACTGTGATTTTCATATGGAAGGCTGTGTATGGCATTTCAAAGCATGCAGTCACAGTCTTCTGAGGATGTGGTTTATTTGGTTGGAAACACTCTAGAGTAGACTTCAGAATGGTTAAATGTGTTGTTCGTTTTCATGACCCTTACTACAGAGAAAAGAATTATGATGCTTCTCATGAAAACGTGTTCACCTTTTTTTTTTCTGTTTTAATAGTGAATTTATAATCTAAATTCATCTGCATATTCAGCCATATTACTGTCTTGTAAAGAGTTGTTTCCATCTATCCAAAATATATACATTTTGTTTCTTTTTTCTTTTCTTACTGCATTGGCCAGGACCTCCAGTACAATCTAAAAGCAGTGATAGCAGGAATCCTGGTCAAGTTCTTTATCTTGGCAATGTTTAAAATAGGTTTTTAGTAGATGGTTACTGTCAAGGTAAAGGATTACCATTCTGTTCCTGTTTTCTTTTTAATCATGAAAGGGTTTTGATGACATTGATCTTGTCTTACTTAGATGTAGTGGTCTTACAAAACAGTTCTCTGCTTGTTCTCCAACCTCTCTAGTTTCTCTTGAGCACTGCACTGAAATCTTTTTTGAAGTACCACTCAGAATTATGTCAGTTCTCTGCTCAGAAACATTCAGGACTCTCTGTTGCTTACTTAAATAAACCTGAACTACTCAACTTAGTTCTTGTGATTTAGCAAATCCTTCTACAATATGTTCTCCTCAGCCTTTTGCCATGATCACTCCATTCCATTTCAGAACTGCCAATCCCAGACCAAAGTACACACTGTATTCCAAGTTTAGTGTGCACTTCTACCCTCTCAGGCCTTTGTTGATGATGTTGCCATCACCCTCAAAACTCATCAGAAGGCATTTCGTTTTGTCTTTATTCCCTCCTTTCTTGGAATTACTCCTGCTTAGATTGTGAGCTCCTCTATAGTGGGGGTTTATTTGATTACCTTTTCCCTTTTAAAAGCATCTTTATGAAGTATAATTGATATACAACATTTGATTTATTTTCATATTTAGCATATGATTTATAATAGGTACACAATACATGAAGAAGTGAATGACTAATACAGAATTCTTCTGGTGCTTCTTGACTTCTGTTTGTGATTATTTTTGGTTTCATTGCCCTTTCTTCCTCCCTCTTCAGCCCATGCTGAGAAAGGAACTTCCCAAATGTTTCTTTTATGAAATTAACATAATTTGACCAAATTTAATTCAAGCATTCCTTAAGTAGCACATTTGTCTTATCTCACTTTCAATCAACTTATTGTCTCCCCCCTCACATGCATGCAAATAATGACTAAAACTGGTAAGTGATCAAATCGTACTCAGGATTTATTGAGCATGAAATACATTAAGTTTAGGGGAATTTTTGCAAAGTGGTTTCATTTCCCAAAGAATAAAAACTTTTATATTGAATATCCAAACTTCATCAGGTTTTATTTAGCTATTCAGTTAGCCGAGCCGAAAGGGAAGGAAATTAGAAATTATTTAAGTGTAGAAAATTATTGCTTTCAAATAATTTTCTCTTCTATTAAAATGTAGAAGCTATACACAAAACTCTTGATTTGCAACTTACTAGTCTTACAAAATTGGTTCAATTTGAGCTAAAAACTGCCATCATACAGAAAAAAGGTTCAAGAAATTCTAAATTGAAGACATTAGTATAAATGAACTATGCTTCAAAATCTCTTGATAGCCTTCAGTTCTGAAAGGGAAATGTCTGTAATTTGCCTGAATTGCCTGAAAGGAAAGGAAACAAGAGATTTCCTTCTTGGGTATCTGTTTCCTAGAGGTTTCCTAATAACCAGACTGCAGAGTGATTGGATTATTATTATAACCGCATAGTTATTATTTTCCTTTTAAAAATGTGGCTTAATTCTAGCTGAAGCATACATCTCAAACAATTTTATGTGTCATTTATATAATAAATCACTAGTATGCTATAGAGTCTGAAGATCAAATGGCTGACGTCTTTTTCTTAAAGATGGTCAGTAGTTTATCCAGCTTATTACTCAGGAAAATGGAAATGGGGAGGGAAGACTGAAGAAATTATAAAGATAATCACTGTGTTATCTTTTAGTTTCCTTTGGTATCCTTTAGTTTCTTTTACTCCTTTCATTTTTGTAACTTTTGTTTTCATTCCAAATATGAAAAGTCTTGTTTTTTTTAATAATTAAGAAAATTCAGGTTAGTAAAATTTGGAAAGTAGAAATGCCCTGCCTCCCTTCACCCCTGAGTAACCACTATAAAATGATACCTATATTATTTATTTAAACATATTTTAAAATTATAAATATTAAATTGCAAAATACTACAATAAAATTATTTTAATGGATATAAAGCAGTATACGTAACAAAAATAAATTATTTAATTAAGTGATCTCCCATTGGGTCTCCATCCATATACGGCACTTTGCCAAGGTAGGACTTCGTCCCCTTAGTTCCAGCTGTTGTTCCCTTATCCCAGAAGCGACCACTTTTGTGATTTTTGCTCTGATCATTTCCCTAGTAGTCTCTGTGGATTTATTACAAATGGTTTTAGGTCTAAATGATGTATTGCTTAATTTTGCTTGGTCCTGAATCTACAAGATATCTGTAAAAGAACTATACATATTCTTCTGTGACTGTTCTTTTAACTGTAATGTCTCGAAATACTACTTAAAGTCAATGTACATTCTCTTGGTAGAAAACCATAGCCTGCTCCAATTCAATTAATAGATGGTGTGTTAGTCTACTCTGGCTAACTAAAGACCATAGACTTAACTACTCAAACAACGGAATTTTTTTTCTCAGTTTTGGAAACTGTAAGTCCAAGATCATACTGCCAGCAAAGCTGGTATCTGATGAGACCTCCATTCCTGGTTTGTAAATGATCTTTCCTCTGTCTAACCCCATGTAGCCTCTTCTGAATATAAGATTTAAAAGAGAAAACTCAGGTTTCTCTCCTCTTTTAAGGATACCAGTCCTCCTAAGGATACCAGTGATTCAGGCCTCACTCTTAAGTGTGATTTCATTTAACCTTAATTTCCAACTTGAGGCCCCATCTCTGAATATATTGGTGGTTAGGACTTAAGCATATGAATCTTGAAAGGACACAGTTTCATTCACTGTAGCTATTTTGCACAGCAGCTCTGTTACAGGGGGTTCAGAGAAGGTAAAACTCAAATCTCTTCTGGAGGCCTACGACAGTTTCCTAATAAGGAGGCTGAGATATTCCAGAGGACAGCTCTTGGGGAGCCTCCTGGCGAATGACTTGTGAGCATGTAAACCATGCTGAGCTGAACTTCCAGCCACGGGAGCAAAGAGGCCAAGTAGCAGGCAGCCAGCTCTCCCCAATGTGGGGGACATTATTGAATTTTGAATGTGGAGTATTGATAGTGGCTACCCTGAAAGTCAGATGTTGCTGTCACTGTGTATGGGGAAGGTGGCTGAATGAAAAGAAGAACTCTACAGTGGTCCATTTTTATAGACTTCCTCCCTTTTGGAGCTGACTCCTGTCCTGATTTATTTACTCAGAGAAGTTCAGAAAAACTTTTTGGGAAGGGATTTAGAGTGTCCTGGAAGAGATACTAGGGAGGTAGATCTCTTAGATCATTCGTTACCTTGTCTTGCTGGAACTGATGGGAATTCCAGGTCCTTATTTATGACCATGAGAAAAGACAGTAGGAACCTACAAAGCTAATGAGTGACAGCCATTTGGGACTGAGTTATTTTGAGAACAGCAACTATAAAGTTTAACTATATGTTAAACTTTATTTAACAAATGATAGAAACAAAGAGTTTCTAAGGGCACAAATGGCTAGCGACACCCTACATAGTGTACACAATATCCAGAGTGCCAAACAAAAGGTCACTTATTCAAGATGGTCCTGTCCTTTCAGTTAGGGCCTGGAGCTTGTGGAACACCACCAAGCAACATGTCAGGATTAGGGTGGCAATTGGAGAACTGAGTTATTGTTAATTGTCATTCTGTGAGAGGTGAGCCTATTGCAGAATTTTGTGATGAGAAAGTTTGTACTGGAGCAGCAGTTTTCAAATTTTTACAAAGAAAACATATATATATATATATGTGTGTGTGTGTGTGTGTGTGTGTGTGTGTGTATTTTCCAGAAATAAATATAAGATGAGAAAAACAGTAATATTTGAAGGGCCTAAGTTCCTATTATGATTATTTTTTAAGAGACTAGGTCTCGCTGTGTTGCCTGGGATAGTCCCGAACTCACGGACTCAAGTGACCCCTAGACTCAGCCTCCTAGGTAGATGGGATTACAGGTGCATGCCACCATGCCCAGCTATATTTTTGAGACTAGGTCTAGCTATGTTGCCTAGGGTAGTCTCGAACCCACAGAGTCAAGTGATTCCTAGCCTCCACCTCCCAAGTAACTAGGATTACAGGCATGTGCCCCTGTGCCTGGCCTAAGTTCCTATTAACAACAAATACCTAATATAAAGATGGAAGTTTTATATGAAATAGAGCTGGTACATATAACATCCTTTTGAAACTATAACCATTGTTTTAGGTGATGCTATGTCTAGAATATTAATTAATTTGTATTTTAAAATCATATAATTCTTTTGGCAGAGGAAATTATATAATTCTTTTGGCATAGAATATGTTTCAATCGTTTTAAAAAAGATTCAACAATAAAGCATCTGTAGTGATATCCTATTTCCTTTTATTTATGGTTTAAGATGGGCTTTTGCTTTTATTGTAAAAAAAACCCTTGGCAGTTTCAGCTTTTGGATAATTAGGAATAGAAACCAGGTGAAGTGAAGCAAATTGAAAGGATTTAGTTCATTCTCTTGAATGAGAACATCCTTGACCTGCACTTTGTGTAAGAAACAATTTTATAGTCAAGTCCTCCCTTATCTGCAGTTTCCTTAAAAATGATTCAAGAGATTTTTCTCAGCCAAGTAGTGGAAATGTCTGCCTTGTTAATGCCATGAAATGGGGTCTTTCCTTCTCCTCTGTACTATGTACTACTCCTGCTTTCATGGCTGAATAGAGGGTGGTCCTGGGGCATTGAGTGAGCAGTGTGATTTCAGATCCCAATAAGAACAGGTGGAATGATGGCGTTTATTCCTACTCTACTTCCAACTCAGCCCAGACCAATACAGAGCTAATTTAGTTGAGAGCTGCCCCAGAATCTGACTGCTCAATCAGCTATATCGAACCATTTTTCTCTTGTTCAGGCAGCTCATTTGATTGTCCCTTGGAAAGCTATTCTGCTGATTTTGTGATTCCCCCCCCCACATTTGCCTTCTCCGCAGCTCAATTTTCAGTATTCTCCAAAGATGTCTCTATTTTGACAATACCTTTTACTTCTCAGTCCTCGAATCAGAGATTTGCCTGATAATTTAGCCCCCTCATTTGTAATAAAACAATTAAAAATTCTTTTTTCTTACAACCTTGTTCACATTGTGTAATTGTTGACCGCTTGATATATGCCCCCCCCCTTCCTTCACCCTACCATGTCCTCTCTCTGGTCACTCTGACTCCCCCCTCTCTGTGATTAGTTGGTTGGTAAAATTGTTGGTCAGTTGGTCGTTGTTTGGCCCATTGGTTTCTTCCATTATCTAGTAAATGTTCTTTTCCTGGGTGAGGACCTGAATTCCTGTGGCTTGTTGGTCCATGCTTTTTAAGTTTTAAGAATAACTCTGAGACAAGTAGCTCATCCGAGCTCATTTGGGGTCATTTGTGGGGCAGGTGTGTGGTTTTGCTTTCCAGGTTCCTTTACATGGCATTTTCTGTTGTGAAGTTGACATTCTCCTTTTCTTCAGACCCATGTGGTTGTTGGGATTCATGACTCCTTGTTCATGCTGGCTTTGGTTCTGGTGTCTGTCCTGTGGCACTGCTTTTAAGCCTTATAGTTCTGGCTTCTGTCATTGGGATCCCAACTCTTAGCCCTAGGTGTTAGAGGGGTTCTGTGGTGGGGACAGACTTCAGCGGGAGATTTGTCTAGCTCCTCTCTGCTCTCGTGGTTTATAGTTCTGTCATGGGCTGCAGCCCCTTTTCTGTGGCTTTCTTTACTAAATGGGAGAGGATGGTGCTTTGCTCACCTTGGTGGCATCTCTGCATCAGGGGCTAGTTTCTTTAGCCCCTACAGCTATCCCCCTTATTCTTAAGCACACTTCATTGTGGACACTCTTTGGCTGATCCACCTTGACTTTTTCAATTTAAAGCATACAGTCCAGTTATCCAGTAATGTAAGAAGGCCTTATCTGTGAATGTTTCATGCTAAACTCAAGAAGAACTTCTCATTTTCAACTTCTTATTTTCAAAACCTTGGGCATCAGTTCTTAAAATTCTCATCAGTCCTTTATTCTCATCTTAAAATTCATCAGTCCTTTATTCTCTCATAGGCAAATGCATACAGCTAACATGGAGGCTGTTGTACTCATGTGCAAACAGAACCCTGTGCATATTTCTTCCCCATCACAGGACTGACCCACCTTTGCCTCCTTACAGGCTCAGGTCTCCTTCCTGTTAACTTTAATTGTGAAATAAAGTTAGCATTTATTTTTTTCCATGGCAACATTGGTCAGTGAATCAATACTTTTATTTTCTAATTACATCTCTCCTTGGGGAAATAGTTTAACAAATATTTCATTTCAGTGAGTACTAGAGGTACATTGTTGACAAAGAATGGAGCTCCAGCTTACAGGCCAGAGGGAGAAGAGAGCAATCATTTCAGATGCTATTGTGGTATGGTGTTGAGGACAAGGCCATGTGTGGACACCTTGGCTGGAAGTCAGGCAGTGTGGCAGGAGCTGTATTGGGGAAGCTTCCCAGAGGGATGAAATAACTCAGGGAATTCATGACTGGCCTTGGATAGGAACAGGGTATCATTATATCATTATAATGTAAGTAAAAAAATCTCACTCATGGTGGCAGCAATCAAAGATGGCAGTTACTGAGGTGGAGTTGACTTGAAAGGAAGGAATACAAGCATATGTCCTACATCTTGTTTTAGGTGATGATTACATGTAAGTACATGATTATCAGCTGGTAGAATACTTCAGATCTGCATACATGTAAATTAAACATTAATTTTATATGAAGAGCTTTCTGTGTGCCAACATGTAGAGAGATCTTCAAGATAAGTGAGAGAAGCAAGGTGGAGACAGGTCTGTATCTCATGACATAAAAAGACATCTATGTTTGTCTGCTTCTGTCTGTACAAAGACCATGGGTGAGAACCAGTAGCTTGGAAGAGGTGAGCAGCTAGCCATGGAGATTTTTCATATATACCTTTTCATGTATTTTGGTGTTTGTACCATGAAAACATCTTTCTTGTTCAAAAAATTAAAAAACACATTGAAACAACAATAAGGAGACTTTAAACTGAGCTGTAAAATAATTTCTTTATTCTTTATAGCAGGTTATTTATTTACCAATGAAATGTTTTTAAGTCTCCCAGAAGTGTTCTGGCAACTAGCTGTGCCATCCCTGATCATGCTTCCCTCAGCAGACCTCTCCTGCCTTCTGGCTCCTCTTGCACCCTCTATCTAGCAATCTCTTTGGTGCCATAGAGGAAACATTATTTATAGTCCCTGAGGGAAACCAGATAATGGCCTTCTAGAGATGAGTGGCTTTATAGGCTTTTCTTTTTTTTCCCTCCCTGCCCCTAAAGGCTTTTCTTAAAGGGTCAATGTCCTTTACAGAGACTAGGCTTTTTAGAACAAATATAAGCAAGGTATAGTTTTTTTTTAAAGATATTTGACTTGAATTAAACAGAATCTGTTACTTCTCTGTATGGACCTGGGGGGTTAGGGAGACACAGGATTAGGCCCGGATGGAACAGAAATCCTGGCGTGCCCCCTCCCCCCCCATTTGAATGCCTACTTTCTGTGTGCAGAGACTGGCAACAATTTTTGTGGCTGGTAGACCAGCAGAAATGCTACTCACAGTCCTGCATGTCCTTTCTCTGGTTTCATTCTGTCTTGGGTTCTCCTTCTTTCCACTGGTCCTATAGGGGGCTCCTATAGGGGTTTCCTTAGTAAACACCTCACAGCTTCTGGTCCTTCAGTCATCTCTTACCTTTTCTCTTCATACTGTTTCTCTTTCAAATGAAGATGCTGCTAGTTTTCCTCCTGGGATCCTGGAGAGTTTGAGAAAGTTTTGGGAGCCATCTTTTAAGACTCAACAGAGGGACTTATATTAGTTCATTTAACCCTCAAGAAATCCTGTGAAACAGTTGCTACTGTTATCTTCCTGCTCCATCTCAGAAAGGTAAAGTAGCTTGTTCAAGCGCACACTGCTGCCTAAGTGGGAAAGCCAGGTTCCTGACTGTAGGCGTCACATGATGAGATATACTGAGTGCTTGCATATGGAGATAAGAGATCTGCAGGTTTGTAAGAAGTTGCTTCTCTGGGTGGATTTCCTCATTTTTAAAGTGTAGGGTTAGACAGCATGGTGAAGATCCCTCTAAGCCCTAGCTTACTACATTCTAAGTTGCAGATGAAAGAGATCTATGAGCCCCCCAAGAATGCACCAGGAAATCTGAGCAATAAGCTACACTTGGACTGAAAATAAAAAGATTGGAGATGTGAACATTTTCTCAGCACCCACCAGAATGGTAGGTTGGCAACTAAGAGAAACTTTCCCAAACAATTGGGGGACACCAGTAATTATGTTTAATTATATATTGAACAGCTTTCCTGTTGTGCCAACCTATTGTCTTAATTGTACTTAAGAACAGCAGGCTATTAACTTGAAGTTTGTGAGGTTTAAAATTGCTTTTTTGTCTTAGTGTAGGGGGAATGCAAGAGTTAAGAGATGGGGTCTGCATTTAGAGTAACATGGTGCAAATTCTGGCTCTGCCACATGTCAAATTCCGTAACTTCTTAAACATTGATTTCCTCATATTGGGAATAACAATGTCAACCCCATTAGGTATTGTGAAGATTGAAGAGAATAAATATGAGATGTGTGGCATAGCACTTGGCACCAGAACCTTTTGGATGTTGACTGGCATGATGAGATGTCAGTGATGGGCAATCTCTGGAATTATTCCAGGCCTGATGGGAATCCCTGCCTGACATGTATCTGTGGTTTAATCTGGATGGATTGCTGCTGTTCTGAATGACTTCTGACACTTCTGTTGTTGTTGTCTGTCTTGTTTCAATTTTGTCTCTAATGTCGTTTTTTAAAGACACGTAGAAAGGAACTAAGAAAGATGGTCACTCATTGAAGAAATCACAATTGTTATGTCTCCTCAAGAGAGCTATGGGGGAATAAGAGCTAATCCTAGTATTCAGTAGGAAAATTATCTTGGGAACTGGTATTTTCATCATCAGTACACAGACATGACTTTAAATAATACTGGACCACATAGTGAAAATTTATTTTCTTTTCTTTCCTCTTCTAGTCCTTCTGATTTTATCAAAGAGAGAGCCTCTGCTTGGTGCTAGTCTTTAATCTCTAATACCTTGGAATTTCACTTTTAACAGAGAGAGAGAATGAGAGCAGGTCTTAGGTTTGCAGCCCTTGGTGGGCAGCGGTATTTAACTAGAATTCATTATATTGCATTGCTTTCATTGTATTTATTTCTATTCTCCTCTCTTCATAGCATGTACCACTATTATTTCACTAATAATAGTAACACTACTGAAAGCATATTAAAGAAAAATGAGTTGATTTAAAGAAAGTTGCCGAATTCAAAGTGATGGATGGAATGTGGTGATGGCAGACTGTGGTGGTGGCATAATGAAATGATGGCTTAGAGAGAGAAGGATGACAAAAGCTTCATCCCAGGGAATCCCCATATTTAGAAAGAGGAGAAATGAGAGATGCTGAAGGAGAGACAAGCGGATGCAGATCTACAGTAGGAATCGTCACAGGAGGGGGATGCAGGCACTGGGGCAGATGCTGCTGAGAGAGCAGGCAAGCAATGCCAGGGGAGAAGCATTTGGGCTCTGTGGTCCTTTTTTGGTGCCTCTTTAGCCAGCGGACTGGCACAGACTGAGGAACAAGTTAGAGGAAGCAAGCAGAAGTCAAGAGCAATGCTCTGTCCCCACCACTCCCACTCTGCCCCAACCAGAGGAGGGTGGAAAGTCACCTAGTCTGCTAGCAGTAAACTGTGAGAGTAAATTTTAGCTAATTCTTGATGTTTAAATATTCAGCAGAAAAGGAGGGAGGAGAGCAAGTATGAGTATCTAGAGGGGAGCAAATGACTATGAAAATGAGACTTAGGGAATCTAGGTAAATACTGACTCATTGATCTATGGGAAGTCCCAGAGAAGGAAGGCACCCTACTCTGCTACACTTTTCCTCAGGGATGGTGTGAGCCATAGGGTGACGTATTTCCAGAAAGCTGAGGACAATGAAGGTAGCAGCTACCTTACAGACCCATCCAAGGGGAATTAGTTTAAAGTCAACTACTTTCAGCCCTCTGATGCCCGGTTTTGAGGCTTTTTTAATTAAGGAAGCATGTCATACAGCCATTCCTTTAGCTGGGTTATTGGCTACCTGAGGAGAAGTTGCGAAGTCTCCACCTGTGTCACAGAAACTACTTTCTCCTCAAAGATATTGGCAGTGAAGAAGGATGGCCTGTTGTTTCTCATCAAAGGCACCAGCTATCTCTGGTGAAGGTCTTCAGCATCAACCACAGTGGTTCTCATGTGCCCAGCTGTGGACTTATGGGCATAGAAAGGGTCCAGCAGCTCATGAGCCCAGGAGACTGGGGTCTCCTCCTTCTGGATTACTATATGTATCTCTTGCATCTTCTTCCTGCATGAATTGGATGACAGAGCTTGTGGAAGTCTCCTGACTACTGGGCCTGCAACTCTTCTGGAACAAATCTAATCTAGTAAGAGAAGAAAAGCATTTTATCTGTGTGGCTCTAAACCCAGAGCTCCCTAACCACATGCCTAAACCTGAGGACAGCAGTGGAAGAACAGGGAGAGGAGGTGGGAAGTTTACTGATGTACAGCTGGATTTGTGGCTCCAGTGACCCTGAAGGAGAAAGGTAAGGAAGTAGGGAGCAGAGAATACCGCTATGTCCCTCACCCTCACATCTTACCGTGACCCACAGGCAGTTGAAATGGTTAGAGACTTATGCCATGTGTGACTGGGGTCTCTCAGTCAACTCCCCTAAGCTAAAAGCCTTTTCCTGTCATTGGTTCATCTGGAGATCTAGCCCACAATTTCCAGGCCCAAAATCTCTGTGGGAGACTGTGACTTCTCCTGTCTCAAATCTTACAAACTATTCTGTTGTTATTGCTGCCATTTACATATAGCATTTTGACTGACTTGGCTTTTCTTTTATTATAGTATTGCCCACAAACACAGATATGAACGTGACCTGGAAAAGATGTCCCAGTGTTGTCCAGAGTGAGCTGTAGATTCCTTCTTAGGCAGCTCAGGTGCTTACGAACAGAATCACTATCCATGTGTGTTTTCCACCGAAGTGCTTTGGAGTCAGAGAAGTTTATAAGCCTGGCCCCTTCCCTCTAGAAAGCTGGGGAGAAGACATATAGTCTCAAAAAGGGGAAAATAATGAAATACTTCTCAGATGAGATCTGAAATGGTTCTTGAAGAAAGAGTGGGGTTAAAAGGTTGTGGATGCCACAACCAAAAGGTTGTGGATGCCAGAACTCCCTGTGTCCAACAAGCTTCCCATCTCTTAGATATTTCCTATTCTTTATCTTCACCTACCAGGCTGGAGGTGGACAGTCTTTTCTTCAATCCTCAAGGGAGACGGAGAGCAACTATCTCAATTTATTTAAAAAAAATAACATGAATAATTTTTTAGTTAATCACCTTCCAAGATTCATCTCCACCAGAAAAAATAAAGCTAGGTTCATCAGTTATTTCTTATCTCTAATCATCTAGTCATCATAAAGACCCACGTTGGCCTTAACAGAAGAGAGGGGCCTTGTTTCCTCCCATAACTATGGGGTAACCCCCTGCAAGTCATTTAGCTACCTTCAGCTTCAGTGTGAAACAGGCATCCTCATATCATCTCCATGGGACTGTCTGAGGAGCCAGTGGTGTCTGCAGCACACTTCCTGCTGTGACTGGCTCCAGCGGTTGATAAATGCTCTCTGTTGCTGTCATTCCCTACATTGCAGTTAAAATTGGCTCTAAATGTTTGTGAGATGCTGATTGGCCTGCTAATATTCTGAAGGCTTGCTTAAAATATAAAGAGTTACTTTGCCTGAGACTTTGCATTTTTTAAGATGGCACACTAATATTTTTTTTTAACTAGAAAATACTCTTATAGAATAATAAAATGGGAATGAATCTGTGACATTATCGACAAAATGAATGAGACCGGTTTGTCACAGATGCAGTGAAGTTCCTGAAAATATCCACCACATTTCCACTGTCAATTTAGCTTTAGCCTTCATAGAACTTTAAGGGACTTAACAGAGAAAGGCCACTTTCCTCCTTCTTTACCCCTCTCATTTCTACCTACCTGCTAGACCCTGGACTCTTGGTATTTGGGGAATGGTCCTTACTGTTGGCTTCCTAAGATCTAAGAGGTCGCCTTACACTAGGGAATTACCAGTAATTATGTAAATGACACTTATTATATAAATGTATATTTTATATATATACATTATTATTATACAGTATATTATACATTATATATATACAGTATTATATAAATGACAGAATTGTCATTTTTCCTAGAAAATTTTGAAACAAGTGGGGAAAACTGAAGTTAAAGAATAGAACTCAGAGTAGCTTCAGGGAGTGGGTATGATCAACTCATAGTCACCCAGTGACTTGTGGCATTCATACTCCCTGCTCTGAAGGTGCTTTGGGTTTCATTGGTGGTGGGGCTGAAGGGGCATGGGCATTGGGGGTCAGATACCTCCCACTTGTCAAGTGATGTTGGGCTATCAATATGATCTCCCTATCATGTGTGTGGGAGGGTGACAGCATTGGTTCCTTGGGTTTGGTGAGATGAATGGTACTTAGTGCCTCTGGACTTATTTCACATTGATTTCTGAACTGTTCTGATGACTTCACAGTTGGCATGCTTGAACTTGGAGATTGGAGGAAGAGAGGCAGTCTCTGAAGAGTTTTGAGAGTAAGGGTGAACAGACCTTCCTGGATTGATCAGCCTTGATGCTGGGTGATCTGTGGCCTGTGACTCTGTCATGAAGATCAGCCTGCTAGACTCAGGATATTGACTTGATTCCTTGTCACCCATGTGTGTGGCATGGGTCCCCTCTCAGCTTCTCCCCAAATATACCTCCTTCATTTCTGTTGTCAACTCAGAATCCAAACTGCACCGTGTCTCTCTGAACATTTATATGTTCCCCTGGGTGGTGTTTATGTTTCCCTACTTCATAGTCTTTCCTAAAAACCAAGTTCCTACAGAGCACCCAGAGTGATATTTTAAAAAGAAAACCAGATAACATGACTCCTTTGCTTAAATGTACATTGCAAGAGTGTGTCCACACTGGGCTGCTGCCTGATTCTCCCCCATCCTCTCAGCCTGACTCTGACACACATACACTGGTGCTTCTGAGCTCAAGGCTACCCGTTTTTGGTTATTCTTCCTGCATGCTGGCACTCATTGTTCCCGTGGCTGGTCCTGCTTGATGGCCATGCTCAGAATCATCCTCACTGAGCCTATTTATTTCTTCCACATCACATCTTTGTTGTGATTTGATTGTCTATTGCCTGTCTCCTACTCAGAATGAAAGCTTCATAAGAACAGGTGACTGGTGTCTCATTTCTGCTACATTCTCAGTGTCTAGGACAGTGCCTGGCACATGAAGGATTCTATCAATATTTCTTGAAGAGAGCAGTGAGGAAGAGAAACTCTTAAGTCTGTAAGAACATGTGAAATGCGTTTAGCCGTGTGGAGGCGAGTGCTGATTGTGCTGGTGCCATAAGTGGAATGAGAGAGGAAACTCTTGCTGCTTGTTGATATAATAAAGAAAATAGAGTTCCTGGACTCATAAGGGCCAGGACCATCTCTGGTGCAGATATGCTGTTATGGGCTGACAGTATCCAGGTAAGGTGCGTATTCATGGGCACAGATCTGGAATGGTAGGAACTCAGGGACTTTAAAAGCAGACCCTCCTGTCTTTGCTCCTGACTGGCTGCATGACTGTTAGCATCTCTGAATTCTGGTTTTCCCACCCATAAAATGGGACAATAGTAACTACTTTCCACTGTTGCTATGGAGATTAGCTAGTCTGGTTCATGACTAGATATGCCTGGTTCACACACTTGCTAAATAAATGGCAACTTTTATTTTGGAGTAAAAAAATTCCACTAATTTATGAAATTCGAGTCATATTAATTGAAGTCATGGATTAGTTGATCCAACTCATTCAAATCATTCATCAGAAATCCAGTTTAATTAAGCAGCTGTTTAAGTTACTCTTAATGATGATCATAAATACTGCAAGGAATTCAAAGATAGGTAAACAGAAAATGTATTATTAAGTAACTAGAATCTATAAAAGGAGAAGAAACACCACAGCATTTATAATAAATATGTGTAATAAGTATGACACTTTGCAAATTGTAAAGTGATTTTATATGACTTTTATTTGTTCTCACCACAACCATGTAAAATAAATGGAACGTGCACTTTGTGACCCTGTACAAGTCAGGAAACTCTCCAAACATGAATTGGTCTCTTGTAAAATTCAGGGTGATAATTATGTTGGAGAGTAGCTGTGATAAATCTATGTGATGACAAAGTGTGGTGTTGCTGGAGGGCCTCAGAAGTGAGAGTCACTCAAGTAGGATAGCCTTCTCTTACCACAGTCTCTGATGCTGGATCTTTTCTTTCCATGATGTGATCCTTCCTTTTGACTATAGTACAAAGTTGTTTGTGATTAGAGACCTATAAGAGTATCAAAGTGCCATGGAAGTTTGAAGAGGAGAAGGAGGAGGGAGAGAGAGTGAAGGAAAAAAGAAGAGAGGGGGAGCAAACAGGGAGAAAGGGAGGAAGAGAAAGCATCTGCTTGAGAGGCTTAAAAAAGGCTTCCATTTGACTGGCAGAAACAAGTCAGAAAGAAAAAGAAACCAAGTGGTTTCACTAATATATGGACAACCAATTGAAAGTATGCAACAGGAGGGGGGGGACCAGCTGTAGCGGTCAGGGAGGGGAGGTGGTGGGTGACCCCTGGGGATTAAAATGATGTAAAATCTATATAAACAAATTAATTTTTTTAAAAAGGCTACAACTTGGAAGTGATAACTTGATATGAATCTGAAGAGGTTCCCTGAGAGAACTAGGGACAGTGGTGATTTGGAGTTAGTGCCAAGAAGAACTAGTGGAAGGAAGAGGAATTCAAAGAGGAAAGAGGTGGTGTGGAGAGTGCAGTGTCCAGGGAGAAAACAGACCAACTTCAACAGGCTGGGCTGATGCTCAGTTCTAAAAAGTTTGTAAGTTTTGAGTACACTGTATGCTCATAAGCTTGAGACATTCCTGGCTTTCAAGGGGTCTTAGCTTTGGTGATTAGCAGGCTGTTGGTGCCCTTTAAGAAAGCTGCTGAGTGAGGGAAATTAGATGGCAGGAGAGGTGAAAGAGTGAGAATGTGGAGACAAGAGAAGAGCAATCTTCCAAGCAGGTTGATGGAAAGAGGGCTGAGGTGGGACAGTAATTTGAAGGGTGACAAAGAAAAATTAGCAGAAAGGAAACTAAACACAACTCAGGTCAATAAGAAAGAACCTGTAGAGAAGGAGCTATGGAAGGGATACTTGGAGTAAGAATTGTTAAACACAGGGTCTCCTTCTCAACAAACAAGCAACCCTTTAAATCATTGAACGTGAGTTTGTGCTAAGCTATCATTACCTTAGATAGCTGAGCAAAAACTGCTTGGACAATTTAAACAATTATCTATTGGACCTTCCTAACTGTGAATATGATGGCATTTGCCCTTGGTACCTTCATCTGCTCTGATTTTTCTTGCTCGGCCTAGGACCAGGGAATTAACTTCCACCCTCCTCAGCTCCCTCACTGTCTAAATGAACAATTGGTTTATCTCAGTTCTATTAGCTAGTGAATCTGGTAAATTAATTGCTGCTCCTGGCAGGAGACTGGAGAGCTATTTCTGGAGCAGGGAGCCTTCAGGAACTATAGTCTATTGTCTAATCCCATCATTGTTCATCTGGTAGAACTTCAAGTCAGTGAAGAAGGGCAAGCACAGACAGAGAGAAATGTTGGGACATCTTTCTCTTCAAATTTCACCTTCTTGTGGTCACGTAGCCCTTTCAGTGCTGGCAACACTCAAAAATAGGGCTCCTTGATGCTCCCTGTGAAATAAAAAAGATTCACAAAGACAGGAAACTTTGTGTCAACTATACTTAGAGCATCTTCTTTTAAATTGTGTGATTATACTAAATCTTAAGCAACATTCTTTTAGTGCACTCGGGTCCTTCATCTGCCAGTTGGGTAACTCACCTCTCTTGGTGGGTCACACTTGTGGTTGAGGACAGAGTCTCACTGGACTGGGGTATCGCTCAAGTCCCGGTCCATCCAGCCTAGATGCAGCTGCGAGTAGAAGAGAGGCAGGCTTAGCACTTGTAAGGAGTAGCTGTCCTCATGTTGCACTGGTGTGTGGGGGGATGCTTAGAACTGAACAACTGGTGCTGGTTTTGGATAATGCAATTCTGTTTTATGGAACTTTTTCCCATAAGTGGTGGATGTTATTTTATTGGCAACATGTAACAGCAGGCCATTGCACTCTGGGTTATATTGCATCATGTTTTAGAGTGAAATGTGAAGCTCATGTCAGAGTCCACAGTAGTATCTCTGGTGCAGTCACACCTGCTCAGCAGGAAAATCTGCCACCAGGAGCTTACTGCCCTGTCAGAATGGGTAAATGAGACCCTAGTACGCTGAGGGATGAGATATCCTCAAAAACCTTCAATGCAGACCTACTGGCAAGAACACAGAAGAATCATCAGATTTTTTAATCTACTTTCATCTATCTACTTTTTCTCCAAGAAATGTTCGAGAGAGGGAAGACCATATCTGCTAAAGTGAAGTCAAAGTTTGAAGATAGGACTAAAAAGAGACAAAGCTTGGTATGACAAGGAGCTGAAATTCTGTCCCCCCCAAAGGTAATAAGAAATGAGAGAAAAAAAGACCCCTAATAGGGCCTCCATCTGCTCTGATGTGCTTGAGACATCACCCAGAGATCAAAAGTGAGCAACCTGACCTGTCCACTGGGGAGACTGTGGGGAAACTGGATGAAATGTGAAGCAGGCTGGTAGGCGCAAAGAAGAATGAGCCCGGGGTGAGGAGCAGGAGGAGGATGATGAATAGCTGGCTATACTGTAATGATGTGTGTGGAGTGAACGTGTGCTCAGGCAATGTTTTACTAAGAATGTGAATTCAGGTGCTGCTCAATATTAACATTAGTGTAAAAATATGATAAATGTTTGCACAACTAAGATTCTTTGTATAGAGTATACCTTTGAAAAAAATGTAGGTAGCATTTTGAGGGGCTGTTACATGCAGTTAGATTTTCAAGCTTCTGTATGCTTTTATATGTTTAATGATTTCTTTAATTTCTTGATTTGTGTATGGTAGCACAGAAACTTGTAGGAATGGTAATGATAGAAAAATTTGGGGTTTTCAAAATGTTGCATTTTTAAAAAAATTGTAATAAAATTAGTTATGTATTTTAAAAAAACCTAATTCAAGGAATTCTTTATTTGGGGGATAATATGTTCTTGGAGGAATAATGAAAGAAAGAATACACTGACAAGATACAATATCATGTAATGGGTAGAAGACTTGGCTGGGAACCAGAATTCTGTATCCTGGTCTCAGCTCAGCTTGACTTCCACATGGCATGGGCAATTCACTGCCAGACAGGGAAGCAAATACACATGTCCACTCTCGAAATCATGAGGAACAATTGGAGAGTGTGAGCCTGAACATACCATAAAAGCAAAATTGCTAATGCATGTGATTATTACATATGCTGTTTCTGAAGAGCTTTAAAAAAAGCAGCATATTAATTCTACTTGTAAGTAATTGCAGTTCATGTTTATCATAAACTTCTGTACACACCATACCTAGTTAAGTGAAGGTACGGGAAGAAGGTTCATATTTATTCTTTTTAACTAAAAGGAAGAAACTTTCTATGTGTCATCATGTAGCTTCCACATTGGATGTGCTGCTGTGAGTCTTGACATAACTGGGGAGGTTTGCAGAAGAGTGAAGTTGACAGGACTGTACTGGCTGTTCCAGGAAGTTGCCACCAGGACGACTTGCCCCAGAGAGAAGACTCAGACTTGGCTTTGCTATCTAACATTTGGCAAAACAAATCCACATTTTACCTTCAGTGAAACAGCCTTTTGCCTCTCTCCTGGGAAGAAGATTTGATTTTTTTCTAGACTTGGCAGCAAAACAGATCTGCCGAAATAACCATCACAGCAATTTTTACTCATTTAGGTATATACAACATCCAGCTCACTTTGTTTAAAATTTGCTTTCTTACATGCTATATGTGGTTAAGATAGAAGTCATTGGTATGGGGAAGAATCCTAGAATGTGGTGCTCATTATTAATATAACGTATTAGGGCCAGAAAGGGCCTTTCTTTCATTCTACAGAGTTGAAGAGGCCCAGACAATGTAGGCTCATTGCTTAAGTATGTGTGGGGTGATCTCCTGCACTAGAACCAGTCACTCTGGTCCTGTGTCTTGGCATATTAGGGCTCAGAACAGTTAAAGGGTGAAGACTGGGGAAGATGCATTGTATTTTGATATGAAATGAAAGTCACACACAGATTAGAATTTTAATTTTGCAACACTGTTTACTGTTGAGGGAAGCATCCTGTACCTGGTGATGACTCTTTCCCATCACTTTGCATCCTCCCCCCTGGTCCAGCAATCTGGAAATGGAACCTTACAAAGAGAATCACAGGTGAAGTGTCCTTTTTCTCTCCAGTCTGCAGGGCACTCCATTCCAGCTCCGTTATCTGCATGCTACTGCCCCCGTCTACACTGGAATGACTCTGTCTTACATTGATTTCTTTAACAGAAGTAATTCTTCTGTCTTCATGCTGCCTGTTGGCCAGGCAGTCATTCTGAATTTCTTCATTATCACTTGGGCAGTTTGCCTTTCCTGAGGGCTTTTTCATAGCTGTCTGTGATCTTGACAGTGCTTGTGTGTCCACACAGCGGGGCTTTGGGCAGAAAGGCGAGAAATCCAGCCTGGTTTCCTGCAGGAAAAAGGCTTACAAGATTCACTCTTATGTGTTACCTTTGTTCATTCTTGAGATGTAAAGAGGTTGGCATTGCCTTGGCAACTCCACTGGAAGCCAATTGCTGCTTTGTGGACTTTGGTTTTGTTGCAGCCTCTCACTGGGAGCCACTCTAACTTTGGCCAGAACTGGCAGCAGCCGCCTCTCTTGGGGCACGGAGCCAGGATGTGTGTGCAGGGTGAGAGTGGTTGGGATGCTTGTGGCCAGCACTGGCTTAGTATTCACGCCCTCAGTCACAGAGCCATCCTAACCTAGAAGGAGGTGGTGGTGTGGAGAGGAGAACATGGAGCTGGAGTGGAGGGCTCTGCAGGTCAGGGAAATCAGGCCACCTGACCTGAGGGTGCTCCTTGTGAGGCTCCATTTTCAGATTAGCAGACCTGAGGGAGGATGTAACAATGATGTGCTCTACTCCACAGTTCAGTGTTTTTGTTTGTTTGTTCGTTTGTTTGTTTTTGCCCGCTTTGGAAATTTGTAGGCCAGATCCAGATAAATGGGAAGCATACTGAGACAGGGCATCTCTGTGGCTGATAAAATTTTGGAGGTGGGGATGATCAGCAATAACACTGAATAACATTGGAAAAATACGACACACTGGACAGACACACAGAGCGTAGAATCCCTTTCTTCCTCATGAACCCTTTCTTGCTATCCTGTCATTGGAGCTCTTCTGTTAGGCATTAGTCATCATCACTGGTAGACATTTATTGAGCATCTACCCTGTACCATTATGCATAAGACACTGCTAGATCATGGCCTCATGGAGCCTGTCATGTTCTTCTGCCTCACTGGAAATTGGGAAACCTCTGGTCAGATGTGACCCAATGAAACCAACACTTGGCAAATGATCAGCAACTTTTCATGAAGAGGAACCCCAGGAAAATGTCCTAAGTCCATAGCTTGTTTGAATTTTAACAGGGAATTCAATTTCCACTCTCCCACTTGACATCCACCAAATGTTGGTGCCTCCACATTTGATAGTGATTCAATAAATCTGAACTTTCTTAGGACTTACAGAATGACAGAACAGATTGCCTCAGATTTGCCTTACTTTGGGTTTACCCAAAAGCAGGTATGGAGATAAGTTGTTTTCTTTGGCTTCTTTAGGATGTGAATGCAGGAAATACTGATGAGGAATGGAGAGAAAGAAGGGAAATGAAGACTTACTGTGAGGTGTGTCACTATATAAGTTACCACTGTAGGAAGTTGGAGTTTCTTCCCAGTAGAGAGGTCTACGAGCCAGTTTTGGTTACCTGCATCAGAGTTACCCCTTCCACCTCACTCAGAGAGGAAACTAGAGTTTTACCCCAATTCCTGTCATTGATTGAGGAATTGAGGCCACTGAGTTAGTGTTGAAAAGGTCCTTTTGACTTGCTATAGGTGACAGATGCTCCCGTAGCCAGGAAAACCTTTGGGCAAAGAAATTCAGGTGCTCAAGGTCAGGACAACCCATGTGGAAACGACGATGTGGACATGGTACAGTTTCAGAGAATACTGTCAAGACCTTGGAAGCATCCGCTTCGGGTTTGCAATTGTTATCACCCATCGTTCTGGAAGATTCCAAGGCAGTGTTGCATCCAGGAGGGCCTGCACCAGACATGGTTCCTCACCTTCTCTAAACAACATATTGATTCCATATTGTAATTTCATTTCAAAGAACTTACAGATTTGCTTAGGAACAGAGTAATTTTGCTAGGATCCTTAGAAATTTAATGAACTCTACCCTCTATGAAGCTGACTCATGCCTTGAGGTTTGATTCTGTACTTGAATATTCTAAGGAGATCAGCAAGCCAAGTCTCTGAACTAATACATTGTGAATGATTATCATTTATTGGTATCCCTTCCTTTAAAGGGTCACTATTCAGTAAGTTTGGTGTATTACAAGTTTAGTATACGTTAGTTCATGTTTTTATAATAGAAAAATACTGATCACATCCTTGAGTAGCTTCTGTGACACCACGCGCTGCAGTAGATCCTTTATGAATGTGAGTTTATCTAATCTTCACAGGAGACCTGAATTGTGGATATCATGTTTCCTTTTTATAGCTGAGGATACTTACTTTCAAAGAGTTGGGAATTAAGCTCAGGTTTATTTGAATTTATTCCCATCAATAGGTTGCCTTCCTCTTGGCTGCTGGAATGAGATGTACAGAGAACAGTCAGCTGTTCTTTCTTAAAGCTTGTGTGTTTATGTAAGATAACATTTATAGCTTACATAAGATGGCTTTTATGGCTCTCTAATTCTGGGTCACCATAATTGTTAAGATAACCATAACAACTATGTGTTATGATACTTGGTTGGTTCTATATCCATTGTATATGCTGAAATAAATTTTATAAATATCATTTTTAAAAGCTTGCCTGAGATGCAAATCAAATCATAATGAAAACTGTAAGTCTGCTAGGAAGGCTGTAGGAAAGAAAATAGAAAACAGGTATTGGCAAGGAAGTGAAGAGAGTGAAATTCTCATACACCGCAGATGGAGATATAAAATGGTATCATCGCTTTGAAAAATAATTTTATCAGTTACTCAAAAAGTAAAACAATTACTATATGACCCAGACATCCCTCTCCTAGATACGTGGAAAAATGAAAACATCCACATAAAAACTCATACATGAATGTTCATAGTAGTAGTCATAATAGCCAAATAGTAGAAACAACTCAAATATCCATCAATTGATGAAAGGATACATAAAATACAATAAATCCATGCAATATTTATGATTGAAGTACTCATGCTACAACATGGATGAATGTGGAAACATCCTATTAAGGGACTGATTACAGAAAGCTACTTATTATAAAAAAACCCTACATATATTATCCCATTTATATGAATCTTTAAAAAACTATAAAAATAGAAACTGGTAGTTGCTTTGGGCTTGAAATTGGGAGAATGGGCAGTGACCGCTAATAGGTAGAGTTTCTTTCAGGGGTAATGAGAAAATTCTGGAATTGGACAGTGGTGATGATTATATAACTTTGTGAGTACTCTGACAATCACTGAATTATACACTTTTATTAAAGAAGAATTTTATGGTACGTATAGTTCAGTGTACAAGACAAGACAGATCATCTCCTGGCATACTATTTATGTGGATAAAATGTGACTGTCAACATTCCAAGGACTTCCTGATTTTTAGTTAATGTTTTGGAAACATTCTTTCAGGTTACTACCAAAGCCCTTCCCAGTCCATAAGTTTATCTTTTAATTTCTTCTTGTATAAACTAACATAATGCTTTGCTGATGTCTTAAACTCAGACATCTTTGGAGTCCTTGAAGACAAGACAAATTCATACACTTGTTAGGGAGGAAGCACACCTGTTTCTCAGATAAAAGAGTTCCTGACTTACCTTCCAAAGTGAAATAAAGCTCAGTGTAGGTATAGGCAGACCCTTGACTTTAGGGCTGTCTTGTTCTTTAGGACCGTATGAGGTGTAATCCCTTAAAGAGGCAGGTATTAAAGCCATGCAAGGGCATCACTTTCCAGCTAATTGAGCTTTGAGCAAGTGGTACTTGTGGAGATCTACCTGTACATTGAAAGGAGCTTGAACGGACTGACTCTAAATTCTATTATGTTAATAATAACTCTAAGAAGGTCTAATTCATATTCTCCTGCTATATATTCTGTAACAACTATATTCTGAACAACTCTTTGTTCATTGAAATAATTGTCTATTTGGAAATCATTTAAAATTGATTGGTAAGATAGCAGGGGAAAAAAGAATCTTGGAGGTGTGCTTCTTGTTACCTGGATGTTCTGAGAGTGACTGGTTTTAAAGTGAGATATTTTAGAACAGTAGCTAGGGAACTGAGAGTTCTAAACGCCAGCATAGGTCTGCTACCTACTAATTGACCGGGTGACTTTCTGCAAGTAATCTGTTCTTTCTGACCTCAAGTTTTTTTGTAAACTTTTTTTGTAAAACACAATGTTGGGTTGGGATGATCTTGAAGGGCTATTGACTCTGAAAAATTTTAGAAGTTCTCTTAATGACGTATGCTTTTCATAGCAAGTCCTACATCAGTCTTTTTCTAGCCTTTGATCAGCCTTTGTTGATTCTGTTGAAGGCTCACCATATGCCTACCCACATTTTTCTTGAAGCTCTTAATCTTCCCTGATTGCAAGCCCTTCTTTCCTCAGTGGTTTCATGTCAGTTCCAGCTTAACACTTTCTTGAGTGCTGCAGGCAGTTGGGGGAGGGGAGACCTCTATCTTTTGTTACCTCCTTAAACACTTTGCTCAAGACTTTCATATTAGTCATAGTGCTTGCAGCTTTTGTATGTCTTATATTGCTTTTCCAAATAATCAGAAATAATCAGGAAAACAAGTTGGTATAAGGAAAATCACTTGAAATGAGAGACTTAAAGTGAGAGTGGTGATGTGATTGGGCCTCAGTTTACTAGTTTGTGGAATAGGGTGTGGGGGGATTTCTATGAGAATGAAATGGGGTAAAGCACGAAAGCACTTGGATAATAGTGGTTACTGATGGTGTTGGTGGACAGTGGTGGGAGGTAGTCTTTATAAATTGAAAGAGCTTTTGTACTTTCAGTAATGAAGTCACATAAATACCTCAGTTAGAGAGTTGGTGATTGAGCTTAGTCATCAATTCTTTTCCTGTACACCTCAGTCTCTGAAGAAAATTCCAGAGTAAACTTAAATATCACTATGGGAATTTGACTTTTTTTCTGTTCTTTTTTTCCCTAGTAACAAAAGAAGAAAATCATTCAAATCATTGGCAGTTTTTGATGACAATTCTTGGTTTAGAGATTTCCTTTTTCAGCTTTTTGATTATCTTTTCATGGTGATAATTAATTTCTGTTTCCCTAACATCTCTCCTGGTGCCTATCTTCCAAACCTTTAAGTAAGTCTTTTGCTTTCCTCTCTCCCAGAGTAATATTCCTTCCAGGCTGGGAAACAGTTGTTGGGTAACAGGTCAGATGTATTAATAGGCAGGCCATATGGTTCATAGACACTTTGCTCTCAACAACTTGATGGAAATTCTGCTAGCTTATTTTTTAAAAAAAATTTAACTGTAAAAATGTAAGCACCATCTGCTGGTTTTTTTTTTTTTTTTTAAATTAGGTGATTCTGGTAAGTTATTTAGTTATACTGCTCCAAAGCAATTAGTAACTGCTCTGCATGACTTCCAGGGCAAAGCTGGGTTACTTCACTCTCTGTTTTGAGTGACGTGTGTATAGCTGTCCAGTTGCCCTTTGTAAATCACTGTGGATTCATCACATGCGGTTAGGTCTTGTGCTTCTGTCTTTGTGGTTTAATACTGTAATGATAGTGGTTCCTTGAATGGTTGAGAATAATTCACGTATTTACGGGGTGAACGTAAGAGGGTGATGTGATGGAGATGATGCCAGGGTGGCAATGGGATCATGGACACCTGCAAAAGAGGAGTTGATACTGAAGGGCAATGGAGGCATCTGAATGAAGATCTACAGTGAGTAAATTTTAATGGGATGGAAGAGTCCTGGTTTTGCTTTGGACTAGGGAGTAAGCAGAGATCAGACGGAGGCCCAGTGGTTTACACTATAGTAAGAAAAAAGAGGATTCAGGGAGTCAAGGCTGAAGGGGATCTAGAATGGGTATAACAGCAGCCACTGGAAGGTTTTAAGGAAAAGGGAGATGAGATCTGATTGGTAGTTTTAGAAAGCTTTCTCTGGCTGTTAGTGGAAATTACTCTGTTAGGGATAAAAATGGAGGAATGGAAACCAGTAGACTATCAATGCTGTCCAGAAGAGAATTGATGGTGGCTTGGTTTAAGGGTGTGTGGATAGATGATGAGAAGGGGTAGATTTGGGATGTATTTTGGCTATGAAATTTATAGTCCGTAGTGAATGATTGCAGTTTGCATAACTGACTGCTTGGTGGTCAGCTTTTGGCCAGGTACGTTTGAGAGTTATGGTGAGTTTCAGTTACAGTGCACTTTTTGGCCAGGTGAGTAAGACAGAACTAATGGATATGCAAGTGGAATTCTTCAGCAGGTGATTAAGTATGTGAACCTGGAGCCTAGTGGGAGATGAAAGCTGACATGTTCATTTAAACTACCTGAAGGTCAAGGGGATAGATGGAGAAGATGCTGAGGTCAGTGACCAAGCCATACTATCATGAAGAAATCTAGAAGAGACAGCAGCAAGGACGCTGATAGAAAGCAGCCAGGGAGATCAAAGAGAACCATGTGCTAAATAGGTACCTGGAAAAGGAGGTGTTTCCAGAAGTAATAAGTGGTGATCTCATAATTTAGTTTCAAGTGTTAGCACCCAATATCTACATTAAAATCCAACTCCAAAAGTTTTTTCCATAGCTGCAAATTTACTAACATCTACGGCAATCTGGACCCCATGCCTACCCAGTCCTCAGAAAGTAACAGGAGGGTCACAAACAGGGAGTTTCTTGTCTCCTTGATAGCCTTGGGAGACTGCTCTTTGTCCAAGTAGCAGTCAGGACTTGTGAGGCTTCATACTATTGCCAAAGCAGAGGAGAAATGAGATGGTGGTGGTTGTTGTTTTAAAGGCAGTTGTATGTGTAAATGGCATGGTTGTCACAAGTCAATTCTTTGAAAATAAGCTGTAACTAAATTCTAATTCTAAGGCTTTAAGATTCATCTAAAATAAGCCTATAACTAACTCAGTGCATGAAAGGATACATAAAAATGCTTACATTTTTAACTGCTAATGTGTTAATCATAACAAGATAGGTCTCATAACAAATCATTTTCTAAATTTTATCTTTTATTGAAGGCAGCTTCTGTTTGGGAGTTAACTTAAGGTTATGGAAAATTGTATTATCTGTCGCTTGACAGATGAGATCATTTAAATGAGGAGTAGTGATTTCTTGCTACTTCTTTTAAAGTGAGTGTATGTACAATGTACTCCAACAGACTTTAAATCAAAGGGAAAAATTTGGGAATCCTATTTTTTTTTGTACTATACAGGTCATTTCCCCTACTGTATTAAGTACATTTTCTCTAAAAACCAAAGTGAAATCATATTGTAAACAAGATGGTTTATTTTACTAATTATCAACCAATTTGTAGAAATAGTCAATTTTTAAAAATCAAGCAAAGCTGCATTTTCTTTCCAGAAGGTCCAATGAATGATACATACTTAGGAAAATTCTGTAAATGTTTATGCTTACCTTTTACCCTGGTGACATTTTAGTTGAATTTTACAAATAGATGAAGCTAATAGAATGTAGTGGGTGGGCTGGTAGTTGGCAGTAGATTGTGGTGAGGAATATTCTCTTGATTATTCAACCAAACACTTGGTTCATTAATTGAAGGAGACTTGCTGTAAATGAAATTTCAGAAAAAGACCCTTTCTGTCATTTGAACAGAATGACTCTGCTTTTGGTGCTTTTTATAAAAACAGAATGTTAGGGTACCTGGAAATCCTCCAATATTTGTTAAGAGCAAATTGAAGGTAGTTTATTTACCTGACTGAATCAAACCCATTTTTAAAAAACTACAGCTCAGTACTACTGCATAGGACCTACCCATGTGCAGCTCTAGCCATGCTCATGTGAGTAACTAGCAAGCCAGTCATACCCTTACTTTCTGACAGCTGTACACTCAGTTTTGTGTGGTTGTAGATGGAACAAGCCTTGTCCTTGGATACCTCAGGAGCAATTACCTTTTCGAGGCATCAGGCTATCCTTTGGCTGGTTCCTGGTGTCCAATACAAGAGTTGGAGGACCGGGTCCTAGTGAAGATGTGGACTCTCCTTGTTACTCCCTTCTCTTCTTTCCTCTTGAATACTTAGGTGGATGTGGCTTTGGGGAAGAGTATGGGGGGAACCACCCCTAACCTGGGTGGTCTGACTGAAGAATTTCCCATGGAAGAGGCTATGTCTGTCTTATCCCCACACTTCCCAGGTTTCAGTGCCATCCTGGAATGTAAATGTCAAATAATTCATTGTTGAGCGCTCATTGTGTGAGATCAAGTCTCATATAGCACTGTGACAGAGCATCGTCTCATCTCCTAGCACAGTTACCTCTTGGAATGGCACTCAGGCCAACATTAACCAGATCCCAGAGCCTGCACCTGGGGGATCACTTGGTTTACAGTATAAGAGGGTCTTCTTTGTCTCAGAAGCCTTGATTCTGTGAAGGCGCCTCTTCTGCATGAAAGAAATGACTAAAATTCTTTCTGACAAAAAAGCAATAATATCTTGCTATTAAGAGCAGGTTCTTAAATCTAACCATGTCATCTTCCTGTTGAAGGAAATCTACAGTCCCTCAGCTAACAGTGTTCTGCAAGAAATGGCTACAAATCTCTTCTACCTCTTCATCTTGTATCATAGCCCAGGAATGCTCTCTGTATGCAAGTCTTTCTGACCCTGCAAAGATACACTGGCACTTGTTCAATGAGACTTTCTTTGCCCTTTCTATCATCCTCTTTGTTCCATTTTGCATTTTCCTGTGTGTTTGCTTTCTTTCTTATTAGCTGTCTGCCATCCTTGATTAAATGTTTTTCAGGGGTAGGATTCTAGTGCCTGTCTCAGTGTAAGCTCTCAGCAAATAAATATTTGTTCAAATGAACGAATGGAATGCCTACCTACCTTTGATCAGGAGGAGTCTTCCAAGTTAAAAAAAAAAAAAGAAAACAAAACCTTTCTTTGTCCCCTCAGATTCTTGACATGCAATGCACACACACAGAATGCATGTGTGGGTCAGGTTGTAAAAATTCCCTGGTCTTGGAAAGGATCTGCCTTGTAGAATAGGGTTGGTGATTTAGTGCCTGTGGTCTAACTACTAATATTAATGTTTTTTATTCTGAAACTTCTAATGTGTTTCCTCTACCTTTTCCTTTCTTTTGTCTTTCTTTTTCAGCAAGGGAAGCCATATGTCTTTGACAGAGTGCTGCCTCCCAGCACGACCCAAGAGCAGGTTTACAATGCGTGTGCAAAGCAAATTGTCAAAGGTAAGTGCTGTTTCTTTTTTATTTCCTGAGTCTTTCAGAATAATTGAAAACGTTAAGTGATATTTGCAGCCAAGGAATCAATGTGCCTTGACTGTAAGCAGAGACCTGCTAATTGAAAACACTGAATTATAGCCCAAGCTCTGGCCCTGATTTGCTGTGATGCCGGCAAGTTATTTAATCTCTCTATACCTCCTTTCCAAGGAGATTGCTTTATTTCTTTTGCCACCATTTTTGGCAGAGTTATTCTGTCACCTTGAAGCTTAAAAGCAAGGTAAACTGTGGCTCCATTATTTCTGTGATGGTTTTAAAATACTGCTGCAGGTGTTGGAACTCCTTTTTCCTTTGAAGAAAAAAAATATATATTCCTGATGCTCAGTTGTATATTTCGGGATGTTTTATGTCATGCAACTGTCTCTTCGGAAAGAAGTCATATATGAGGAAAATTCTTGGGTATCAAGGAATTTCCACCACATCATTAAATCACATTACTTTTTTATCATTAAAACTGCTTCTGTTTTGTGGAATTCCTTAATTATCCTTCCATCTAACTCACTTTCAACCAACCTACTCAGATTCTGACATTTGTTTCTCCAAATTGGTAGCCTGAAGCCTAAATTGTGCCTTAGAGATCGTCCTTTTCTCTGGGGCTGGCCTTGGCCCTGCAGGATTTGTGTCGGAATAGCAGCAGGGAGATGAAACAATTTACACATAGCTCTACCCTGCCCTTTCAGATCAGGGGCAGGCTGGAACTTGCCTTGGGGGCCCACACCATCTGCACAGAGCTGAGGGCCAGCACGGCTACTCTGCTTTTCATCATCAGATCCTTGACTCCAAGTTTGAATGCTGTGCAATTGTGCTTTCAAAAGTCTTAATGTTGCCACCTCTATAGGCAACTCTGAATTTAAGGAGAAAAAAGTAAAACCAATCCCCCACCAGAACAACAATAAACCCACACCAAAAAAACATCTTGTTGTGTTAAATCTACTTGTTTTTAAGAGCCTATCTGACTAACCTATTTGAAATTCATGAAAATCAGCCCTGGGTACATCTGTTAGATTAATTCTGACCCTGGACACCTGCGTGGGAGACTCCTGTCACATGTGATGTTCCTTGCTGAGATGTATGGTTATTCCCATTCTGGTTGCAGACATCAATTAATTTTGAAGGTCTTCACAGTAAGATTATTATAGAAAATTGAAGAGAGAAAAATCCCTGAATTTGAGCTGTTTTTGATTTAATAGCACGGACCTGTATCTCGTAATTGTCTTGGCTCTGCTTCTGTCCTTTTGCTTCTGTATCTCAATGTTTTTCTCTTTTTTTGGCATATATAGTTCTAATTTGCTCCTAGCTAGTCCCCATCCCCCTTTATTATCAGACTTCTTCATATTTTTGTTAAAGTAAGATTAATCACATGAAGCAGAATTTCCATTTTTTCTTCTCCCCCTTCATTAACAGAACTAAAGAGTATTTGCCACATGCTGTGCTAAGCATGAAGGCCATTTAAATACATCCCACCCTCTCTGAGTGGATGTTATAATTAGAGATGGATGCACTCCATTTTTAAAATTCTTGTGATCAACAAGTAATAATAATAATCTTAGAGTCTTTATTCCCTAGAAAACATGGGCTCTTTGTAATGTTTGGGTTTTTCTGCAGTTTGAAATGTCAGGAACAGGCAGTACCTGGGGAGATCTTGTGAAGATGTGACCTAGTTGTAGATAACTTGAGACCCATGGTATGCTGAGCCACAAGAAAATAATATAATTAAATTCTGAAATGATATGATAAACAGGTGTTTTTCAGGTACCATAGAAAGTGTTATGAACTATTTCTTTTTTTAACAATAAAGAGTGCTTCATTTTTCCTTGAAAATAATTTATTAGGGGGATGGTGAAGTTTTGATTTAACTTTTGAAAACGTTCAGTGAAGCTCTATCAGGGGAATTGACCCTGCAGTTCTTTATCAGTAAATGTAGATTGACAAGAGAATCCCTGGAATGAATGCCAGGTATAGCTAAAGTTATCTCTTGCCACAGGGAATCCTAGTTTGATCAGAAAAGGGAGGTCATGTTCCAGAGGCATTTTTTCCTAGCGGCCAAGAATTGAATCATAAATTTGAAGATCAGTGAAGACCCTGTGGTTCATGATGATGTGGTGGACTGGTGATCTTTCCTTTTAAGATATACGATTTTTGAGATCAGGAAACTCCCCCCACCCCCCCTTTTTTTTTCTTCTTTGTGGCACTCAGAAAGACTCCCTTTAAATGAATTGTTTTAGTTTCTCTGGTTTTTTTTTTTTTTCATTCCCTTCAACTTTACTGGGTTCTAAATATTTGATTCTGGAGTCCTACCTCCCCCCTATTCCCATCTTTGGTGTGTGTTTTTCAAAATATGTGTAAGAATATGTAGAATTTTCCTTTATTTCTTCTAGAAGAGGTTATATTTTCAGGACTGGTAAAGAGAAAGGTTCATGTAGACATACTTGGAATTAAAAACCATGGTTATAGGCAGCTTCTGCTGAAATATTGGTAATTGTGTCCCAGTCTATAAAAACCACCCTGAGCTTTTGCCTTCCAGATTAACTAAATGCAGACTCTCCAGTGTTCAAAAAGGTGGGTTCATGTTTTCCAGTTCTTATTTCTTTACAATTCTCACATTTACTCATTTCTATCATTTGTTCTTCTATGCAAATATGTCAGATACTTACCAGGAGATAAACACTGCTAGGGACTGGATCCACCAAAGTGTGTAAGAATCCTGCAAGGAGCTGTGAGTCTGAGGAAAGAGACAGATGCCTCCTTAATTATCATGCACATGGGCATTATGTGCAAATACTGTGAGAGTCACTGGATACTGATTTTGGTGGTAGGGAGAGGAAATGGAGGTGTCCTGGGAAGGTTGGGCCCTGACAATTGTAGTCTATGGCAGGCCTCTAGAAGCAGAAGCAAAACCATAGAGATACAAATTCTATGGCATATTTGGACAACTTATAGTGATACAAAGTTCATAGTGGACAGTTTTTTAGTTAGGTTGCATCAGAGATTCTTGGAAACTGATGGGTTTAATTCTGTAAACCATGTGAGCCCATTGAAGTGTTCATCTTTGGAAATGATTAGATTTTGTTTTCTTATTACATTTTATATGTATGACTCTTAAAACAATGCTTATTTAGCAAATATTGGTCAGACGCCTTCTGTACACTTTGCATTTATTATTAGCACATCTTAAATTCTGACTTTAGGAGGTGTGAGCATTATTCCCAGAAATTATAAAGGAATTTGAGATGAAGAAACTCAGCCAGGTCAGTTATTGAATAGTGAGACTGAAACTTGAACTTGAGTTTGTCCGACTGACTTAATTTTTCTGTACTATCCTGCTTCCACTTTTCTGCTGGTCCCATAATGAGCATTTATTAATAGTAATTCTTCAACAGTTGTTTCTTTTCTGTAGGTTCATATAAACTATTAACCAAATAATACAAAAAGACTGGGGTAGGGATGGGAGTAGAGGAAGGGGAGAAAGAATGAGAATAGAGATTATGGTTCCAGCACCATTGGGCTATCCTGACTGTCTATAAGTAATGAGATGTGTTTTAAAAATCTAGTGTGCTACCTCTCCCTGGGCTACCCTTTAGACTGGCTGAGCCCAGATTTCTGTTATTTAGCATAACTGTCCCTGCATTTTGTAGAAATAGTCTGCTTGAACAGTGTGGTCAACTGGCAAGAGCCTAAAATTCCAAGCTAGGGATAACTGACAGCACCATCTCACCTGGAGAGTTGATAGGAGTTGTGGCAGCCTCCTCAGGAACAATGACATATGGGTCTGATTATATTCCTCCAATCCTTACCTGACAATGGAACTAACTCGTCTGTTCCAGCAGGACCTAGGCTCAGAATTAGAAAAATCCAGGACAAAACACATAGCTTCTGGCTTCTGAAGTCTGAAGTGAGACAAGAAGTATGCTATTGGGTTTGCTTGGCAGTTGACTGGTCGTGTACTGTGTGTGGGGGGAGCTGCTGCCTGCAGGTGCCAGCTGAGATCACATCATGCCAGGCTCCATCACAAAGAGAGGTTCTGTCTGACTGTGCCTATTTCTGCTGCATGGCTGGCATGTGGATGTAGTCATTTTGCTACAGCAGACACTCGGAAACAAATGCTTTCCTTGAGCCCAGGAACTGCCATTGCCATGATGAAAGTGCCTTTTTGTGGGCTGTTTCTGTCCGAGTAGGGGTAATGGCCATGTGTTCCGCTTGGCCTGTTCTGGCATCCTTCCTTGGTGGGGCTTGCTGCCTATACTTGCATCTCGGAGACCCAACCTCAGGATTCACAGATTGTATTGCTGGTCCCCTCCTTATCTTCCCTCTCCTCTGGCAATCAAATTTAGGTTAATAAACAAAAGAAGAAATCGAGAACACTGGGTGCCAAGAGCTTTTTCTTTTTAAAAATTACCTTCAATTCAGAATTGCCTCATCAACAGAGGGCCACGCCCTCTGCTCTCCTTGAGCATGAGAGGGGGGCTCTCCAATAGTGTATTAATTATGACATGATTGAATGCTTTAAACACCAAGGGGAGTTTATTTAAGCAGAGTTTTATTTGTTCTCTTTTTCTTAAAAAAAAAAAAAAAAAAGTTGTGCTCAATGTTAAATTAGCATCAACAAATAATCAAGGTTTCTTGTAGTCCAGCCCCCTAATCTGCTGTGTACCTTGCCCTCAGCAGTCCTTAGCAGCTTGATAAGCAGTAAATGGAAAGAGGTTACTTGGGTTGAACCTGCCACTTCAGAAGGGTGGATTCAGGGTGGTGGATGGATCTGGGAGCTTCTAAAAGGGCCAAATTCATAGGCTTTGGCCCCACTGGTCCCAGGCAGAGGAATAAGCTTGTGCTGGGTTCAGCCAAATTTGTGCTCCGTTCAGCCATGTGCCAGCTCTGAGCTGAGTTCCCTTCAGGGTGTGTCTGGTTACCCAGAACCTCAGCATGTATGCTGAGGGAGCAGAGGGGGCAGGACCCTTTTTATCCTCACCTTGTCTGGTTCTTGGACTGTGGTCCCCAAGTGCTTGCTGCACTGGGGATCAAGGTAAGGAAGCCCTTTGAGTTTGAGGGGAGATCTTAAATAAACAGAAGCTTTTGTCCTGTGATGGTGTCCAGTTGTGTGGAGTTGTTTGTTCTGTGAATGTAGAATATTAAAAGTACCACGGGAGGGTGGGAGCTTTCTTTCCTGGGGTCCCTTGGTCACATCACATGCACGGTTGTGTAGAGGCACTCCTCTCTGACCACCATTTCAGGCTCAAAGAGTCTTTTCTTCAAGCAAGTTGGCATTTTCATGTACGCTTAAGATTGAACCTTCAACCCCTATAAGCATCTTCGAGATTTTGCTTCCCTTGTTGCCCCGGAAACCATTACCAGCAGTCTGATATGTGTGAACATTCTCTCTCTCTCAATATAGCTTGACGAAATCTCTTGAGGGCTGCTGGGATTTAAAAAAAAAAAATCCTGTCACTTAGCGTTTCTTTTTTCAGCTTCCTAAAGGAAAATCCCACTTTCTTTTCTGATCCTGACTTACACTCTTGCAACCTCAGATCAGTAAGTTATATATTAAAAATTTGTTCAGGAAACCCAACAGCAAAAACCTACCACTATCCTAAAATTCTGAGGCCAAATCAAAGAAGCAAATAGACCTAATCAGGGCCTGAAATAAGGTGGAGCTAATGGCCTGACTTGATATGTTTTGTACATGACCCTAAAGAGGATACCTCATTGTGGGGTCTCGCTCCCCAAACCTATCATTCTTAGAGGAATGAAGACTTCCTATCCTTATGCACAGATGGTGGGTCAAGGGTATTACTTATTAATTATTCCCCTTTTGGTGACATTTCTGTGGCTGAAGTAGGGGCTTGGGAAAGCGGAAGGGAAATGTGTGCTAAATATATTTTAATTACCTTTGCTGCTTTGAAAGAATTCCCACAGATAATCTTCAACAAAAAGCAGCCTCCATCCACAAACCTCCCCTCCTGCCTGCCTGTGTGGAGTGGAAGCATGTGGGGTGTGCACTGTGTGCTCTTGTGTAATTAAAAGATGTCCTCACGCTGGTGGGCCTGGGCTGTCCTGCTGGTGTAATCACTGAAAAAACTGGCATTAACTTTGAGTCAAGGGTTCGTCAGTTCCCAGGCTGATTGTATTGGTACTGTGTTGGCACAGTATATGGGGTGGAGCATTGTCCATTTCACCCCCACTGGACCCCCGTCTGCAGTAAGGACAGCACGTAAAGCCACCCCTTTGTGGCCCCCTGCACCAGCATTTAAAAGGACTCACATCAGAATTTCAGAAAGGACGTCTATTCCACTATTCCCTCCAGAGACTGAGAGATTGATACGCTCAGTTCACCTCCCCCCACCCCCATACCCCCACTGCCCATCTCAAGGGATAAAGATATAGAAGAAAACACATTTGTTTTTAACCAAAAAAAAAAAAAAAGGTATACTGATTGATTTTTGTCTTAATTTTGATGTTATGGGGGAAAGTATGTTGCCTTCTTCATATTTTCTGTAGGAATATGAGTTCATTTCTATTTATGGAACAGTGAAGGCCCTCATTTCTGCTTTTATCTTACCATTCTACTTAAAATGCAAATGGAGGTGAAATGTATCATTTGTGTGAAAAATGAGATGGGTCATTTGAAAATGTAATTTTAAAATATGCAAGCAATTCCAGCACATGAGCAAAGTAATGAGTTAATTTTTTTCCCTTCCTTCCAGATGTCCTTGAAGGCTATAATGGGACGATTTTTGCATATGGACAGACTTCATCAGGAAAAACTCACACCATGGAGGTAAGATTGCAGTGAACTGTGTTAATCTTGGAAGTGAGCTGACGTACCAACAGCAAAACCTTAGGTGCTAAATGGCCTTTTTACTGGTGATAGAAGTGGTTAAGGGGATGATTTTGCTTGGTCAATTTATTCTTATCTTTTAGTTTTAAACTAGAGATGCATAATAAAATCTTGGGAGTTCAGTATTAAAAAAGCCTTTGTTTACAGCACTATCAAAATAGGATAGTAAGTGCAACCAAAAAAATTGACATGGGGAGGCAAGAACAGGGTAGGGAAGGAGCCCGGTGGGCTATGGTGGATTGTGGGTGCTTTGGTGTTGGAGGTAGGAAGCATAGTACAACTGTACTTCCAAAATAACACAACCCTGTAAACCAGTGATATTTTTATAAAAATTTTATTAACAATAAATTAACTTGTGGATTATCAAAAAAGAGAAAAGGAAACAAAAACTATGTGGAGATGCAATTTTTTATATTTGCCACATAAATAAAACAAATTAAGCATCAACAAGCTAAACAGTAGTGTATCTTTAAAAACTTCACCCAATCTAACTGAGAAAGTCTGTTGTGAAGATCATGTATTGTAAAGAGGGCCTTTGGGGGAGCAAGATTCCCTAGGACAAATAGGAACTGTAGATTAGAGATTTAAAGTAGTTGAGTAATGGATCAAATGCGACCCATTGTGTTGCGTCTACAACTGCATTTTGTTTGCTTTTTTAAAATTATGGGCAGTGTTTAAAATGGGACCGTTTCATACAATTTAAATTTTCTAACTTCTGAAAGTTCAGAAGACCCAGTAACACTGGCTGAGATTTTGCTGTAATGTAAATTGAATGCTTCAATAGAGCAAGGATTGTCATTTTTTCACTTTTTATTCACTTCCAGTGTGTTTTGTGGGGCTTCATAAAAATTTTGTGAAAATGATGCCCTTGGCCACTCTGTGTGTATGAGGCTGGATTCTTCAGTTTGCCCAGCCCACTCCATGAACACCTTCTGCAAATATGAATGTCTGTATTCAGCACCTCCCATTAACCTGCACATGTGGCTCTTGAGGATGTCACTCCAGCCAAAATTGTTGGCTGTGGAGCTCTGTGCTTCAGGTCAGGCCTCTCTGCTGACGGAATTGTCCTTTGTTACCTGTCTTCTCCCTGCCCTTTTAACTATGGATCCCTGTAAGGCAGCAGCACTGGCTAATTTTGTCAGGTGAGCCCACTTGACAGTTGAGCAGAGGCATAAGCATGGTTATTACCTGAAACTGCACAGAGAACATTTGGAGAATTCAGCTGATAAATGGCAGAGTAAGACAAATCCTCGTTCCTTCAAAGTTCGGGTTTTCATTGATGGTGCCCCCCTGGGACTATCCTCGCGCTGGTAACTGCACACTCACTTGAACTTATGAATCATTCCTATTGAAGAAGCGATTTCAAAGGTTTGAGGCTGAAGTCGTCAGGGCTCTGATGTTCTGCTCACACTGATTTCAAGTGTTGGGTCCCACTCTGGGGCATCTCATTTCTGTTGTGTTGACTCATTCATTTTGTAGGAGACAAAGTGGTTCAGAGACTGTGCAGATGAAAGGAGGCACAAGTTTATTTGCCACCTCTCCTAGACCAAAGGCCTGTTTCCCTGACACCTGCGTCTCATTGGCCCCTCTTGACTGCATCTCATTACAGTCTGCCTCAAAGCTCAGGCAGGGGCATCCCCACGCTCCTGCTCTCACCACTCACCTCTCTTACTGCACCCCCAGATCCTTAACTTTCTAGATCCTAGAAAGGGTGCCTTTATACATTCACTATTTCCCACTTCCACTTGGGCAAAAACTCCATGGGTCGTGAGGCATAGAGCATCTTGTGAGGGTTTTCTGTCTGTCTCTAGGTCTTTGGAAAACTCGCAATCAATATATACAGCAACAACAAAAACTGGCAGTGTTTCAAGGTTTTCCAAATTTTAGTGAATCCTTGCAATAGTTTTGGAATTAATTCATCTTTGAGAATGACAAGGTATTAGTCAAATTTGTGTGTTTAAATTGTGAGCCATCAAACGAGAGTGAAATCTTTGTGTTAGCTGCATGGTTGGGTGTAAGGAAATGGCAACAAGGTATACCAACTCGTGAAAACTAACGCTGCGGGGTATTTCATTACATGAGAGCATCTTGAGCCTCGGTGCCGTCCAGGCTGCCCTCCACAGTGCCCACAGCAACATTCTACCCAGGAGGACTCATGTGGACCAAACAGGAACTCACAACTGCCTAAATTCTGTCACCTCTTCATCCTTGTCAGTTGAAAAAAAAATTGTTTGCAATGAGTTTTTCTTTACTGTGACTTTGGAAGAGCACACACTTATGCCTACAGGAGGGAGGTGTGTGGAGGGAGACCTTTCCTGGGTGCATGACCCTGCTTAATCTGGTTCTTTCTGTAGGGCATTTATAGATTGGAGGAAAGATAGAGGGTATTTTAGTGGAATCAGAGGGAAGGCAGAATCCCAGCTAAAGTTAGAGAGGCTGTAGGACGCCAAGAAATACAGGATGCTGGAATGCAATTAAATTAAAAAAAAAAAAAACCCCATGGAGTTTACACCAGCTAAAAGGAGGATTGTATGTGTTCGGAATTACACATTGTAATCTTTCAAAGGCTTTTAGAAGGGGATGTTAACACTGAATGGACAGAGCTGTCACATTTTAAAGCTGTTTTTCATTTTAATCCCCCCATTTTTGGTCTCACACCCAGTGGTGATTCTATTACCTTCTGTTAAGGGGAACAAACAGATAAGCCTACATAAAATTGGAAAGATTAGTTTCTAAAGATGGAGCATTTAAGGCAGACTTTCAGTGAAAATATGAAACATTTGACAGTGCTAGCGCTAAGCTTGATAGGACATGGTCGTGACTGGGCCAGGGCTTGTGTGGCTACTGCTATTGGGCTTGGTTGGGGGAGAGTGCTGGGGGAGCTGGCCCTTTGTTTAATGTATGTTGCTGGCCTGGGGTTTTTCTAGGCCCTTTGCCTCACTTTGCAGCCCTTACCAGCACATTCACATGGAAGGATTACGGCAGGGGTAGAGACTTCTGTTTTTCCTTCTGCCCAAAGGGACACCTGGAGACCACCTAAAGTGTGCAGGTTCTTTGTGCCTTCCCTTTCTCCCTCCACCAGCCAAGTGGTTTTTAATGCACTTGTGCTCCTGTGAGTGGATGTTTCCCATTGCAAGCGTTTCAGGAAGGCTGACTGCTTGGTGAAGGAGGCAGCTGTGACAGCAGTGAAGGGAGTGTTCAGTGACCAGAGGCCTGGTCTGTTTTTTCTCTTTAGTATGTGCTCCTACAAGGCCACAGTTAGAAGTAGGGGATGTTTCTGAAGAGCATTATGTGGGATACAAGGTTAAAACTTTCTTCATTTTGGTTTCTGGGAGAACCAAGGTGATGAAATGCTGTGTTCCTTTTCCTAAGACTTATGTCCATCCTGATCCCCCAGCCGAGTAAACTTGGTTCTCTAAGTAGTCATTGTTCTTCCCAGATCCTGTACCTTGATTATATTACTACCTTTTCATCTTCTCTGCCTACACCCTCATGTTGATCTTACTTTTACTCATCTTTCAAGATCTGGTGTCCCTCTGGGAAGCCATCCCATGTGACCACACTTGGAAGGGAATTTTTTGTTTTCTGATACTTTGTTTCTTGACCTTTTTTCATTGCCTGAGGAGACTGTACTGAGTATTGTGTTTGTGAGCAACATAGAAACAGTGGACCCCTTCATAGACACATAACATGCCCCCAACCACATCCTCATCACAAGAATCAACACCATATATACCACATGTCATACACATACCATACACCCCCCCATGCCACACCACAACCCCACCATACCACATATCCAAATCGCACACCCTACAGCACATGTAGCAATATCACACACTCATATCACACACTGCACTCTCCCATACCTTACACATCAACACACGGTACACAACACTTCTTCTACATCAGACCCATCAGCACTACACACATCCGTATCACACACACACACACACACACTGCGTAAACACACACGCATGCACACACAGATTGTTTTGCAGGTTCAGTTTGCTGAGCATAACCATCCCTTACTACCGTACACCAGTACACCGTTCACATACTGTGAGATGGAAAATACTCCCTCTCACCTTAATTGCCTCCGGCAAACTGGAGACAAAACTTTAGCATTGATCCTCTAAAGATGTGATGGTGCTGCTGTTCCTCTAAAATGTTTACCTATAAAAATCCCTCTAAACAGAAATAGTGACCACCTGTGAACAAGTCCCCTGCTCCCAATTACCCCTCAAAGACTAATATGTTAAACCAATTTAATTGTCTTCCTCATCGTTTGCCTTTCTTTAAAATTCACCCACCCTCACCCTGTGTCTCTATAAATACCCCTTTCTTTTGTTAATAAATTGTCATTTGGTTCATTACTTCCAAATTAACCCTTAGCCTCTGGCTAAGCCATCTCTCTGTGGTCTCTTTCTTATACCTTGCCTTGGGTGTCAACACCTTACCACCCTTGAGTTTGTAGCTACATCAAGCCCCTTGTCCTGTGGTGGATTTGCCTCTCACTTTTGTCACTGTGGGTAAGGGGTGGGTGGGTGCCTATTATCCCTTCCACAAAAGAACATGTGCTCCACTCTCCTATGGCTTTGGGGTTGTTACTTCAGGGAAGCAAAACAAGGAGTATCTAGATGGTCCCCTACTTCTACCTTGGTTCCTCTCCTAACAGAGGCATATGGAGGTTTTCAGTACTGTGGAAGCCAGGAATCAATTGGAAGATATATGTGTTGAAAGGAAACATCTAAGAAAAGATATTTCAGTCAATTATAATGATTTTTGGATAATCAGTCATTTTTGGACCCTGGACTACTGAGGAAGCTTGAGGATTATGATAAATTATTAAAGAGCTCCAGAGAGGCGGGCTGGAGAAACTGTGGGTTGGCTTGTCTAGTGGTGTCACCACATTTAACTGCACAGAGACCTGTTTTCATTAATCATCATTTCTACCAGCAGTTTCCACAATCCAGAGCACTGGGTTGTGTTCTGTTTGTTACGTTTATGTTGGTCCCCAAGCAGTGAAGTTACTAATATTTGAGACTCAGCCTCAATCATTTTGGTGCTGTATGTTAATGATCTGGGATAGAAATGTATTTTCTTTTAAAAATTAATTAATTTGTTCTTTAAATCACAACCTCAGTAAAGGTTATTAGGATACCTCCCCCTCCCTCTGACGCCCCTTTGTTCACTCAGACCCCAGTTTTTGTTGTTTGTTAATCTGTGTTAAGTCCATTAGTCTCTTCTTTCCTGTGCTAGTGTCCTTTCACTGGGAGAGGGACTGTGTTCTTGGGACCAGGTGGACTGTGCTGGTAGGTTTTCAGTGTCAGCCTTGTGTTGGGCAGCCAGTCTCTATCTATTTGTGGTCTGTCCATGTTTTTTTGTTGCTGGCTGTCTTCTCCACATCTTTCTCTGTGTTGTTTTGCTGCTTCTTTACTTACAGTTCTGGTGTCTGCTTTAGGGGGCCTCACCCCCCAGCCAGTGTCAGTGAAGAAGTTTCTCTGTGGATATAGGAATCTGTGAATGGCCATTGTAGATCATCTCCTCTGCCTCAGTTTGCAGCTTTGCTGTGGGGTCAATGTCCTGACTCTGTGATCTTCCTCTCCTGTGGAGTGGGGAGGGCACCTCTCATAGATGGCATCTCAGAAATGAGATTTTGGCTCTTCCAGTCCCGGTGAGTGCATTGATGTGAATTAGTAGTTGTTTTTCCAGTCCCACCTGCACCAGTTCTCTCAATATTCCTTCTCTTGTGTCCTTGTCATGTCCTTCTCAATATTCCTTCTCTTGCTCAGATATGTGGGCTGGATGTTTACCTGGTCCTCACCCAGTCTGTGACGGTTTTTGTGTTATTTGTGCTCTTCTTCCTCCTGAAGACCAGCTGAACTGAGAGTGAAATGGAAGGGGTCTCATACGCCACCACCCCCTCCCCTCTCATATGCTGGAACTTCCTGGCATGGAGGTGGGGCCTGGATGGTCAGGCAGGCCCAATCCCAAGCCCCCTTGGGGTGGGGCTGGGCTGGACCATGCTGTGGCCCTCTGGGCTGGCAGATGTCTGCCCTTTGCAGCCACTTGCTGGTGGGCAGGGCTAAGACCCTGCCTGGGACCCCCCACCCAGGCTCTCTGGCACAGGGTTCCTACCCAGGCTTCCTGGCCACACTGCTCCCTGCTAGGAAAGAGGCCCCACCAGGTCCCCGGGGGTGCTCTGGTGGGCTAGAAATATATTTTCATTTTCTTTAGATCAAATAAGCACCAACAATTGCCTAATAAAGGCCTGTTATGAACTGAAGAATAGAATTTTAATTTACTGTGATTAAGCACATTGTATAGACCACCTAATTTAAATTCTACAATAACACTGTGCAAAAGATAAGATACGAAGTATCATAGGCAGTGGGGCAAAATACCTATGCACTAGCCACCCCTACCCTAAGAAATGGACAGTCAAACTGAAAATCATTACAACACATCCAGTGAGTTGGGATTTGTGCAGATGGGGGCATGCTGCAGGACTACCCACTTTCCCACGTAAAGGAGTTTTGCCAGAGACTAGATGTATTTGAATTCAACTTTTCTCCTGCTTTTAATAACTAGGAGGTCAAGAACCAGATATGTGAAGGAGGATTTGTAATGCAAAGTGCTTTTTGGTTTGCAATTGGCACCAGGGTTTGTGTAAATTCTTGCTTTTGATAATTCAAATACTCAATATTTAATAACTCAAAAATTGATAATTCAAAAAGTTGATCCATCAGAGAGGCACTGGGTAGTGAACCCCTGAAGGAGAAAAGATTGGGGAAAACAGAGCAGATCTCCCAGGTCTTTGGACAGATTAGGAATAAGGACATGATTCGAAACTGGAGAGGTGGTTGGGCATCCCTGGATGAATAAAGGGTAAGCTGGGTTTTCTGTCTTTCAGTTCTGTTTGTCCCAAGAGTTTTACATTTTCCTAAAAAAGTGGAAATTTCTCTGGGAATGCATTTGCCTGTCCCTTTAGACATGTAGAATGTGAGTGTGAGTGTGCACTCTGATGGGCAATTGAACATATCACAGAACTTCAGTGTTCATTTGAGTGTGGCTATTCAGAAAACTCTGGAAGTGGTGCCCTTAGGTCCATGGGAAGACCTTTGCTGTAAATACTTTAGAACTCTTCTTTAGAAATTGCTTTCAGATCCTATGACATATCTTTTTGAAAGTCTCTAGGGGTGGCAAATTCTTAAAAATACATTTAATAAAGAAAATTTAAAAATGCATTTAATAATAGTCCAAGCAACATAATTCATGTATCCCACTACCTTTAGATCAGTTGGAAGACAAGGGAAAAGGCAGCAGGGAACAATAAAAGAATTTCTTACAAGTGAGTTTAAATATTGGAAACAATCAAAAGTCATTAGGAATGATTCAGGCTGGGAATTATAGGTTTTAAAAAGAAACTGATCCAACAGATTTTCATAGTTGAGTTTGTATAGTAATATAGACGATATTAGAAAATTTTTGATAACCATGGTATTAATGAAACTGTGGCTTTCAGCTCTCAAGATAATTTCATTAAAGTAGATTATTTTGGGCTTGTAGGTTCTAATCAGTTGGTGAAAATTCAAAAACAGAAACATTTCATATATTGTAGGCACCCACAACTGCTCAGTTCTTCTCTTACTCTACTTTGTCTCCTGCTTCTGTTCACATACCCACCCACATTACACACTGACTTGCTACCCTGAGTGGTAGCAGGAGGGAACACTGGGGTTTCAGAATGTGACAGCGCATGTGCTCCCCTGCTGGGTTCAAGGTCAGGTTGAGCTCCTCTGCTGACTCTTCTGTCAGGTGGCTGGGGTGGGAGCAGAGGTGGGGGTGGTGAGGACAGACCTCCCATTCATAGGCACTCGATGCCTATGAATCCCAGGTGCTGCCCTTTTCTCACATGTTTCCCTGCCCCTCTCTTTAGCTTCTCTGTGTTTTTCATTCACTAGGGGAAGCTCCATGACCCTCAGCTCATGGGGATCATCCCCAGGATTGCACATGACATCTTTGACCATATCTACTCCATGGATGAAAATCTGGAGTTTCACATCAAGGTATGTGCTGTGGATTGAGTCCCAGGGGAAAAAGCTGGGCCCCCTGTCATGTTTCTTTGCTTTCTTAATGCAAATGTAAAAAAGGGTCTTATCTGTCTAATTTAAAGGATATTCCAAGGCCAGGTATGGTGGTGCATGCCTGTAGGTGGCAGCCTAGGAAACCATGGCTGGGCCAGGGATCGCTGTTCGAGTCCCACTGGGGGCATGTAGCAAGACCTAGTCCCCCAAAAAATAGCTGGGCGTGGTGGCGTGCACCTGTAATCCCAGCTACCTGGAAAGCTGAGGCTGGGGATTGCTTGAGTTTGTGGTACTCCGGGCAACGTGAGCCTGCAGTTCCCCAGGCAAAAAAATTAACAAGGCCTAGTCTCCAAAAAAAAAAAAAAAAAAGGATATTCCTGTAGTATGCAGAATGACCTTCATTATTTAATGATTAATATAAAACTTACCTAGGTAGATTGTTTGCTTAGAAATATTGAGGTAGAGTAAAAGTGTTTTTTAGCATGGAAATATGATAGTTGTCTTATTTCTACCCTTTACCTTGTGAATGTCTGTAGATATGACTGGAATGTGTCATGGATTGGGTTAGAATATAGCATTTCCCAAAGTCTGTTCCATGGAACAGAGTCAAATTTCAGGGGAAAAAGTTTGTGACTAAATAAACTGGGAATTCTTCATTGGACTATGATACATTTACTACAAACTTAAATATCCTATTGTGCAATGCAGTTCTGCCAAGTGGGCTTGCAGTGTATTATATCGCTAGGCTTATTTGACTTTGGGCATACTATTATTGCCCCTTGGAGTTTGAAAGTCTGGTGTTTTGAGGAACATGCTCAGAGTTGGGAATAAGAATTCTTCTCCTTTTTGTTTTTAAAACCAGAGCCTATGTTCTGACATAAATTTGAATTGAAGGAGGGATTTCTGTAGCTGTTAATTCATGACATTTGGTACTAGGGTACATCCCTTGGAATCTCTTGTGAGAAAGTGACTGAAAGCTATTTGTTTAAGCAAATAGAGGAAGTTGTTTTAAGGTACTGAATCTGATAGCTGGCTGGGCACAGTTGTGGAGGAGCAGGAAGTGTGGCCTTCTTTTCCCTTTCATTTTCCCTTTAACTTGAAAAATTGAGAGCTAATTTATAGATCCTAAAATTCACCAAAAACGGACAATTTGATGATTTTGAGTGTTTTTCCTAAAATTGGCTAACCATGATCACTAATTCCAGAATATTTTCTTCACCCCCCAAAGAAGTTTCATCACCATGACAGCCCCTTATTTCTGCTCTCTTGCTTTATTTATGACTGAACTCTCCCTCTCCCCCTCCCTCTTCCCCTACCCCTCTCCTTCTCCCTCTTCCTCTCTCTCCTTGCCTCCCCCTCCTTCTCTCTCTCCCTCCTTCTCTCTCTCTCTCTCTCTCTCTCTCTTTCTCTCTCTCTCCTTCTCTCTCCCTCCCCCTGCCCCCCTCGAAGTTGTTGTTGGGGGTGATGAGAAAACATAGCAGCTCCCTTATTTCTAATTGGACTTCCCAGGGAAGGGACTCATTGGCCCATCCATGAATAAGTGTCCAGTCTGGCCTCTAGGCGGGATATGACTTGCTGGGCCTCTGTTTGGTGGGTGAGAAGGAGTTGGCAGGGGTTAGGAGGAGAAGAGGGCCGTTCTAGGAAGATGAGAGCTGAGCAAATCAGCCAGGATGCTGATTATCCTTTAAGGTTGGGACTTTAATGGTCTAGGCCCATTATTTTAAACATAAAGAAGCTAAAGTTCAGAAACAGAGTCAGGTGGTCAGTCATTGACAGAGCTCAGATTGGATACTTGATCTAACTAATCCCATAGGCCTTGCCTTTTTTGTTATCTTAAACACCTACCCTTACTTAGTTCTGCTATTCACCTTTCCTAAGTTACATGAAAAACAAGGCAACAACTTTTTGCCCATTTATAAATTGCAACTGGCAAGTCATTTTCCTCAACTCCCTTTCTTGACTAAAGCCAGTTTCTGTTCAGTTTAGGAGGTTAAGCCTCCTTGTCCAGGGTTCTTTATATCTAAGGATACACAAGCTTGTTGCTTTGATGGGATCAAGATTTAGGAGCTTAGTACATCTTTAAGGCTGTTTGCATTTAAATACCTTAAAATACTGGCAGGTTCTTATGAGATAATCCTGGAGTAAGATATTAAACCAATTACTGCCCTGGTCCTTTATTAAATCTTGCTAAGATAAAAATAGTGGCAGCATGAAGGGGGAGGAAAAGAAGTTCCAAGTCTCTTGGGCTGAGTTTTACAGTCTGGCTTCCTTTTCTGCATTTGTCGTCTTGCTCACTTATTTCATATGTACTAATTATAAGTGGGTGTGGTAGCTATTGACTGCTCTGCATTTTAAAGTGAATGGTGACAGGTTTAATCGAGAAAAAGAGGTTTAATTAAGGTATTATGGCAAACCTATTCCTTAATGTGAGCCCCACTGAGGTTTTAAACATTAATTCTGAACATTCTATTTCCTAATGTAAAACAACTCCTATTTATTTTTCTTCTGCCTGACCTCATAGTATTTAAAGTGACAACAATAACAAAACCATACCTCCTCTGCCCAAGCAACCAATATTTGCTGTGGTAATCAGAATTCTTTTTCTACTAATATTAACATGAACAGGGTCCTAATGGTCAAATTTGCTAGTACATCATTCATGACTGCTTTTTAGATAGAAATACTTTTCACTGTCATCTGTGGAAATAAGGGCACATGTTTAAAATCTCAAGGGTAACAGAAGAGCCTTAATGAAAAAAAAAATTCAGAAATAAATAATGAGATAAAACCAAGGTTGACTTGGCTATAGGAGGCCTGGGATAGCAATATCTCCAATTAGAGACCAGACCGTCCCAAGGATCCCATCCCCTGTAGGAGGCTATGGGAACAGTGGGTCTTTTGAAGGTCAATAGTGGTGTCTGTGATAGATGAGGCTAAGTGACAGGGGAATCTGACAGATGTTCATTGAAGCCAGTATCCCAGATATAAGAGCCTAAGTTTCCAGGCTGAGTCAGCCAGGTATAAGATAATGAGCCAGGGCTGAATTGGGTTAGGACTAGTGCTGGGTTAGCTGAGGAATCTTCACTCCCCCTAACTGGAGGCAGGACTGGTCCAGAGCTGTAATGTGGGGATGTGACCTCACACGTTCCCAACTTCACAGCAGTTTTTTCCAAATTTCTTTTTTATATTTTTTGTCCATGTGTTTGTTTTTAAAAATACTGTGAACAAAAGTGAGAGAAAAGTTGATCTGAGAGGCAGAAGGCCTGTGTGGATAAATGCACAGTCCTTGAGTGACTTTTGACACTACCAAGTCTAATGACTTCATTTGACAGATGGGACAGTTGAGGCCTAGGATCTTGGTTATGTGTAAATTAAATCCCCTAAGATCATGTATCTAGTTAAAGTTGTTCTCAGATGTCAGTAAGCATAAAACTCATCTGGGGAGCTTAGAAACCAACTCCTTAACCTGTTCCTGATTCAAATGTATAAGGGCTCAGGGCTTGTAGTTTAAACAAATGCTCTGAGAGATATCTGATGCAGCTGGTACTGGGGTTAAGGCTTTTGAGAATAATTAGTTGGAAGATTTCCTTTCCCTCTTATAGTCTAAATTATGTTTTAATAATTCTATTTTTGTTCAGACCCTTCCTGAACTCTCCGAGTCTTCCTGGGCTCACCAGCACCAGTTTGCTCCCTTTAACTTTTCTAATTCTCCTAGTTCCAAGCATTTATACCCTCATCCTCTCCCTATGTTTGCATCAGGCTCTCCACTCCACCCCTCTCTCTGTTTGAGTCTGGCAGTGTCATACATAAGATGAGGCCTACTGATTTTTAACAATTACTTGCAAAGGCTGTTTTCTGTTGCAGCTGTTGTCATGCCTAGAAGAAGTTTGTCTGGTAATCATTTAAGGTAAAAGCTAGAATCTTCCCCTAAGTGGTTGTTTAGCACCCCATGTGCACAGGCCGTAAATAAGACTTGAACGGAGACTTCGGGGGCTGTGATGTGTGGGGATGGAGGGCAGGACCCACAGAGCAAGCTGATGAGGGAAGAAGCAGGAGAACACAGGAGAGCAGGCTGGGGCTCAGCTCTCCTCACCTTGAATTTGTGCTTTGTACCCACTCTTTGCGCTCTTCTTAACCATGCGTGCTGAAAAACTTCTGTAAGTTCTCATAATGGCATTTTGGAAATGTATCATGATGTTTCTATTTCAAACTCAATTTGTTTTCAACCAGGTTTCCTATTTTGAGATCTACTTGGACAAAATCAGGGACTTACTTGATGGTAAGTAACCTGGCTGCTTAGCCTCCATTTGTTCTGTGAAAAAGTTCGGGGAAGTTGAAATGATTTACAGCACTTCTACTGAAGGTATTAGTGAAGTTTCATAGAGATGTTCTCTTGCCTCCATGCTGTCTGCTTATTCTCAGTCAAGGCTCAAACTTGCATTAAAAAAAAGTCTAATCGAAAAGATTAGATCTGTCTATCTTCTTTAACAGTTTCTATTTTCCTTCATTACAGGATCTTTAACTTTTCTCTTCTTGTTTTCATGTCATTATCACTTCTATAGTATCTAAGACAAACTTGGCTGTTCATGAAGATAAAAACAGAGTCCCGTATGTAAAGGTATGAGGATAACTTGATTGATGATGTGATTAATTTCTCTCTAGTGACTGTCATTGTAATTATATATAAGTGCCCCAAATGCTACTGAGTACCAACCCATTTACCTTTCTCAGCATCCTTGGTTCCAAGCATTGCTGACCTTAGGAATAATGTGCCCTTTAAGCACTTAAAGGTATTGAATCATCTTATATTTAATATTCACCTGGTTAAAAAAATAAGCTTTTAATGTCTTCAGTTCTATCTCCCTATGTAATGTGTCATAGATGTTTAATTACATAAGGTAAGAATGATAGAAATGATAGAAATGAGTCAAAAATCTAGGAAAATTAGGGTTTACTTCCGGTTCTGCAAAGATTTCTTTTTAACACAGAATGTAAGCCAGCCACAGAGGCAAAGTGGTTGGATTGACTTTGCAGATTTTCTCTTGGTCTTGTCTCTACGAGAAACATGGTACAGTGTTTAGCTTGCTCAAAATGTTTTTGCGCTTCAAGTTTTTAATGCTCAGCTGGAATTGCTTGTTTCCTAGGGGTGCACTGAACGGTTTGTGTCAAGCCCCGAGGAAGTCATGGACGTGATAGATGAAGGCAAAGCAAACCGACATGTGGCTGTGACAAGTAAGCTTGGAGGATGTGGTTCCTGGTGTCCTGGGGCCTGTAGTCCTTGTGTCCCATAACTTGGGAAATAAATTCTGCCCACTGACAGGAGGGGTGGGTGGGTGGAGGCCCGATTGATATGATGTCTGAGAAGGTGCTTGGACAGCAAAGGCTTATGCAGTACAAGTATATGTAGGTAGGTCAAGGTAAATAGTGTCTTCTGCTGTCAGGGAAATGCTTGGAAATATTGAGTGAGTCTCACTGAACTGTGGGAACAGGTTCAGCTGCCCATTGGGGGAAACAGACTACAAGCCAGCCAAAGGTGAGGGAGGATGTAGTCTCTCTCTAAGTTTATATGTTTTAACCATGTTATTTCTCAGACTAAGAAAAAAATCCAAACCAGCAAGTCCTATGTGCCAGTCCTACACAGAGAAAGATACCATTTTAGGTTACTACCCTCTGTGAAAAAAGAACAAAAAGGCAGGGAGAAAGTTAGGAAGTGGTGCTGGGAGCTTCATTATAAACTTTCTGAGGCTGTGTCAATAACAAATACATTCAGATCAGCTTGTTTGCCTTGCATTTCCTTCCTCAACATGTACACACATCTGGGGAAACAAGGGCATGTGTTAGAGCAACAGAGTCTTCATGAGGAGAAAGGCGTTCTCAGATTTAGACAAACACAGGAAGGACAAGTAGACAATGCAGTATTTCTTAATATGTTCAAGGTACTGACTGACATAATTAGAGAGGATCAGTGGCTTCATTTGATCAAGATAGGTGGGCGACTCAGGGTCACTGAAGCTATCAGGAAGTAGGTTTTCACCTACTTCAAAAAGAGCTTTTTAATTATTTAGCTGCCCCAAGTAAAGTTTGTTACTTGGAAAGGTAATAAGTAGCCTGGATATTGTAGAAGAGATTCAAGCATTGGTTGATTGACTAGTCAAATTTGTTAAGTCTCTTCCACGCAAGGGTCTGTGATTCAGAAATGAAAGTAGAGTATTCAACATTTTTTTATTGCAACAAATTTTTAAGATGATACTTATATGTAGCAAGTTTCATAGGTGAGCTTAGTCTTGTATTAAATTCTCATTTTTTCTTTTTGCTTAAAATATACAAATATACATGGAAGGATGTTAGACATCCTCTAATAGTATACCACATCTCTTAGTTATAAAGAGGTTTTTCACTTGGTTTCTTAAGCTATTGATTGTCACAGATTATTCACGACATATCTGACAGCTATCTTGGCCCAGAAGAACTATTGGATCAGAACATTACTATATTTCTTCTCATTTTGATAAGTAAATTTTAAAAATTATTGTGGGAACATATATATAACATAAAATTGACCATTTAACCCATTTTAAGTGTATTTATTCAGTGTCATTGTACTTAGTTGTACTTAATTCACAATATTATTCAACCTTCACAACTATTTTCAGACTTTTTTAATCATCTGAAAGTTCAGACTCCCCATACTCCTTTCCTCCTAAATCCCTGTCACACCATTCTGTTTTTTGTGTTTATGAATCTAAGGACTCATATAAGTAGAATATACAGTATTTGTCCTTTTGTGACTTGCTTATTTCATTTAATGTAATGTTTTCAAGGTACATCCATGTTATAGCATGGGAATTATAGAATTTCCTTTTTAAGGCAGAATGTTCCATTGTGAGTATTGTTTTGTTTATCCATTATCCATACATGGACCCTTGGATTGTTTCCACATTATGGCTATTCTTAATAATGCTACTCTGAACATGGGGTAAAGGTATCTGTCCACTTCTTGCTTCCAGTTATTATATATATATATCCAGAAGGAAATTTCTGGATCATATTGTATTACTACCTTTAATGTTTTGAGGAACTGCTTTGTGTTTTCCATAACAAGTGCACCATCTTAAATTTCTACCAATAATGTGTCAAAAGGTTTTAATTTCTCCACATCTTCCACAACACTAATTTTTTCATACTAATTATCTTAATGATTATCAAATGGTTCCTCATTGTAGTTTGAGTTGCATTTCTTTTATGATTACTGATATTCAGCATCTTTTCATATGCTTGTTGCCCATTTTTATATCTTGGAGAGATGTCTATTTAAGTCCTTTGCCCATTTTAATTGGATTATTTGTTGTTGGTTTGTAGTTCTTTATATATTCAAAATGTCATCAGTATCTTATCAGATCTGTGATTTGGAAATATTCACAACCTTTTCATTTTACAGGTTACCTTTTTACTATGTCGATAGTGTTATTTGATGCATCAGGTTTTAATTTGATGAATTCCAACTTACCTATTTTTCATTTCTTGCTTGTACTTCTCGTGTCATTTTCAAAAAATAATTGCCAAATGAAGTTTTTTTCCTATGTTTTCTTCCAAGGTTTTATAGTTTTAATTTTCAGTTAGGTCATTAATCCTTTTTAAGTTTTGTTTGTGACCTCTCAACCTTGAAATGAAATAGCAATGTCTTTTACTAATCAGATTGAGTTTATTGGGGAATAGCAGGAGGATTGCAATCAACTATGGCAAAACATAGGTTTGCCTAAGAAGGCAGAGAGGGTGGCTTTTATTAGGTCTTAAGAGAAAATTGAATGTGGCTGTTTTGAACAGAAGTTGAGAATTTGAGGTTGTGGCCATTTCTCATTGGCTGCAGATGGTGGGCAGCTTATTGTTGCTGGGCATGGAGACCTTGTAAGCTGCAAGTGGTAGGTGCTTGAGATTCCTCCCTGTATAGCTTCATGACTCCATTTTGAGTCAGGTTTCCTTTATTCAATTTCAGAGGCCTAAGGTAAAGTTCCTACTTCATTTTTCTTTTTTTGCATGTGGTTATTGAGTTTGCCCAACACTATTTCATTTGGTGAAGAGACCGTTCTTACTCCACTTTTGTTGCAATTTTGGCAGTATTCTGTGAGGGTTTATTTCTGTACCCTTCCTTCATTCCATTGGTTTGTATATCTGCTATATACCAATACCATATATTTTTATGACCATAACTTAGTAGTAAGTTTTGAAATCTTCAATTGTGAGGCTACAAATTTTGTTCTTTTTAAAGATTTTGTTCTTTTTAAAGATTTCTACTCTTTGGGGTCCCTCTAGATTCCACATGAATTTTACAATGGATGTTTCTACTTCAGCAGTAATTGATAGCGATTACATTAAGTCTGCAGATAACTTGGTAGCCTTGACATTTCAACAATGTTAACTCTTCCAATCCATGATCATGGCATATCTTTCTATGTCTTAAAATTCTTAGCATCATTTTGTAGTTTCCAGTGTACAAGATTTTCATTTTCTTCAGTATGTTCCTAACTGTTCTTTTCATTGCTATTTTATTTATTTAATTAAATTTTTTAGAGACTAGGTCTTGCTCTGTTGCCCAGGGTAGTCCCAAACCCATGGACTCAAGTGATCCCTAGCCTCAGCCTCTCAGGTAGCTGGGATTACAGGTGTGCACCACTACACCCAGCTAGTTTTTTGAGATTAGGTCTTGCTGTGTTACCAGGGTAGTCTCGACCCCATGGACTCAAGTGATTCCTAGCCTCCGCCTCCTAAGGAGCTGGGATTATAGGTGTGCATCACTATGCCCGGCTTCATTGCTGTTTTAAATGGAATTTCTTAATTTCCTTTTCTGATTCTTCATTGTTATTAAGAATATAAAAATACACTGAGTTTTGCATCCTGTAACTTCACTTAATTCATTTATTGTAACAGTGTATTTTGATGGAATGCTTAGGGTTTTTTTGTTTGTTTTTTCAGATAATCTGCCAACATTATTTTAAGAAATGATTACTAGTAGACCTTTACAGTCCCTGCCTGCTTGTTCAACAAAGACTAAGGTTAAAAAAAAAAGGTGTATTTACATTTTCAGTACCCCATCCTAATAGAACATATTTAAGATCTTCTATGTACCTACTATGGGTTGTAAAGGAAGTCTTCCCTTAAGAAAACTTACAGTAGTACTGATGAGGCTTTCCCACATTAAGATGAAATACATCAGTTGCTAATCTTAATAATGAAGACTGAGAGAACAAGTGAGGCAGGGGAGGAAACAGTGAGCTCTTTAAGGAGAAAGGCTGTAGTGAGATTTTGGGGTCTGGGAGATTTAGGTAGAGTTAGGGAATCTGTTATCTTAAATTAGTAACTAAGATTTTTAGAATAATTTCTTTGTACTTAAAGACAATTTAAATCTTTCATTTTTAGAATCAATGTGGTTTTTAAGAAGAAATGGTGGTCTCATATAATTTTTAAAATTGGCTGGACTGATTTAAAAAATGGAGCTATTAGGCATGATTTGTTGTGCTTTTTACATGAGAGTTTTGCTCCCTAAATTTGTGTTCTCTGTAGAGCAGTAAACTATTTTCCTTTTCAGACATGAATGAACATAGCTCTAGAAGTCACAGTATCTTCCTGATTAATATTAAACAAGAGAATGTAGAGACTGAAAAAAAACTCAGTGGGAAGCTTTATCTAGTTGATTTGGCTGGAAGTGAAAAGGTAATTGGTTCTTTATTTGTATTATCTATAATTTCCCCGTTATTTGCTTCAGTGTGCTATGGTTTAATTTTTATGCCTTTCTACTCCATTTTCAGAGAACTAAAGTTTCTGATGTTGTGCCAAGCTATTATTGAATTTAACCCTCATTTCCCAGCTCTTTTTGATCCTGATGTCCCCTATTTGTGTCACAGGAAGTACTTTGAATGTCAGTGCTGATTTTTACCTAACTAAGTTGATGGCATCAGGTAAATGTTAGTGTGAACATAACCTGGTGAAGGCAGCTGTGTAAATGTGGAGAGACATCATGAACCCATGAAAGAATGAAAGATCCCTGTTGTGCCAGACACAAATAGGTCAGCAAAAGGCTTTGCCATTGGAATCTGTAGGTCTTTGCCAATCAAAGATCTGGATCTCTTTCTGCATTCCGTTTCCTTTTGCAGTAGACGTGGATTGACATGTCTTGTGTGGGTGACCTCTCTTATTTCAGTCTGTGTGTCATGTCGTCAGTGTTTGTAGCCACAAGTCCTGACCCGCCTCTGGTTTTGTCCGGACTGTATCTTGGTGTCTGTCCCCTATCTCTTGTACTCTGAGGCACTGGCTGAGGCCACACTCCAAACCAAGCAGACTTCTCAGAAGAACCTCCCATCTGCTGACTCCCAGCCTCACGCTGATCCCACTAGAGGCTCCTGCTGCCACACCCTGGCTGAGGGCCCTGCCTCCTAGGGTGACATCACAGAGCAAGTCCATATTCACAATACCTTGTGACCTCCATCATTGCTGACATTGTACTGATTATCTCCATCAGGTTTTGCCCCAAAGCACAGTCAGTCTTCTGAACTGTGTCATTGATTCCACTGACTGCACCCCACTGCACCCCACTGAGTTGCTATATGCCAAGTTATGGCCACAAATATCTACGTAAGTAATTGCCACTGGGATTGGCCTCCTGTACCCTCTATTTGTGAAGCTGTGAGCAGAAACTCATCTGAATATTCTTGGATGGAAATCTGAAATTTTACTAATCCATGTTTGTAACTTCAGTTAATAAGACACCCAAAGGAATAGGAATTCAGAGCAGTTCTAGGCTTACCATCAGTGACCAGAATTAACTTTACTGCTCCACCAGCTGTATGGGCTATACAAAGAACCCAGTGGTCTTTGGCCCTTCCTGAGTTTGCTCCTTGCCCTATAGAGTTCCCAGATGAGTATTTAGAGCTTCAAGGCAGCAGAAAAATGTCCCATAGTGACCATTCAGGGTAGGGGTCTAATCTCCACACAGCTTTGGTGGTTATTGCTTATGGTATTTATGAGGCCTTTAATGTTGTGTCCTTCTCTTGCTTCTGTTGCTCAGATGTTTTCCTTTGCCCTCAATGTGTCCACATGAATGGGTCAGTGTGGTCAAGGAGAACAGAGCTCTGGCCTTTAGTCCCCAGCTCCCTTAAAATAGCACTTTTCCTGGAACTGGCTATTCGCCATCTCTTGAACTTAAAAGTTTCCTTGTCTGTAAAAGAAAGATGATGGTCCGTGTCCTGCCTGTCTCATGCAGTTAAGACACCCAAATATGAAAGCACTTTAAACAGCAGTATGTGAGTAGACTGCGATTATTTGTGACCTCAGCTGTGTTACTTATTTGTAAGTGGGGAGAGCCCCCTGTAATAAAATAAAGAGAGATGAAAAATCTGTGCTGTCTGATAAAGCATTCTCCAGGATATGCATTCATCTTTATTGGGAGTTTCTCCTTTATTTATATTTGAAAACAGCCATTGTGCAGTTTACAGTTGTTTCCCTACTTTTTTCTTCAGAGAGCAGCTGCTCAACCTCCATCGTTTGTCCAGTCAGCAGAGCTATGAATCATATTGAGTTCCCTTTTCTCTGTCCTCTGTAAACTCACCTGGTACAAATTCTGTAAATATGAAATTACCAGCAATAATACAACTGAGGAGGAACTGTGCATGGTTCCTGTGACTGAGAAGGATAAAAGACAAATTCACATATAATATTTATCTTCTTCACTTTTTATGCTTCTCTTGTTTTGGATTTTTCCCCCCTCTTTTTCATAATTGTTCCTTTTTCTTGGCATTGGAAGTCAGTAGGGAAGAAAAAGTCTGATAACCCTCCACACTGCCTCTTGTCCATTTGCCTGGTGTTGGGGCTGCTCACTGTGTTTTAGAAATGGTGTTTTCTCTGAACGTTTCCCTCAGGCATGGAGACTGTTTGTCTCCTGGGGCCCCAACGTCCCCCTTGTGACGACGGCACTGTTGGAGCCGATTTCCCTGGGTGGATGTCCCGCCAGGAAGCTTCTGCACTGCCATCACTTGAGGCATGGCATTCATTCCCCTAAAACCTAATTGAGAGGAAAATGGTGACAAGGGAGAACAAACCCCCAGCTTTGGGCACCAGGGAAGGCTTTACCAATGTGATTCTTACTTACTTTTCTTTTTCTTTGCATTTCAGGAAGATCCATACCCTTCCCAGTTCCCCTTTGTTCTCTGGTACGTTGGAATTTTCTACTCTGTTCTGTTGCTCTGCTCTACAGCCCATTGTTTTCTCTTTTTCCCGGGTAGGTCAGCAAAACTGGTGCCGAGGGAGCTGTTCTCGATGAAGCTAAAAATATCAATAAGTCTTTGTCTGCTCTTGGAAATGTGATCTCTGCTTTGGCAGAAGGAACAGTAAGTGATCCTGTATCTATTAAGTGATAATATGGGGAGTCACTTTTTTTTGGTTCCATTTATATTCTCTGTGCCACACCCTCTCAGAGATTTGGTTATTTTTATCTGGAAAGAGACAGAACGAACTCTGACTGTGGACACCTGACTGGGAGAGCTAGTCCAGTAAAATATGTGGATGGTGACGCTAATGCCCTATGACTTGGGTCTCAAATTGGACATTCTAAACTTTGGCAAGATCCAAAGACTGGGCATCAGATTTTTACTTCACATGTGTTACTAAGCCCCATGTCTCCTTTACTAACTTGCTTGCCTCTGTTTCTTTTTTACTAGGCTGTAACAGCCAATATTTTTTCTTTTCTCAAATAGAAAACACACGTACCGTACCGGGACAGCAAGATGACTCGGATTCTTCAGGACTCTCTGGGTGGGAACTGTAGGACCACCATTGTTATTTGTTGTTCTCCGTCTGTCTTCAATGAGGCTGAGACTAAGTCAACACTGATGTTTGGGCAAAGGTGGGTGTGGTCTTGCTCCCATGCTCTGTGCCTTGTCTCAGGTGTTGGGAGACGGTTGTCAGAAAGGAAAAGGAGTATTAAAGTATTGAGGAGGCAAACCCATATTGCTAATTTGCATTTAGTAGATGATCTGTGAACTTGCAGCATCATTAATTGAGGCCAAAGGAATACTTGTGTTCTAAAATCATAGCCAGGAATATGCCAATCGAAGATATGTTATTAAAACACACATACACACACACACACACACACACGATTGTTGGTTCTTTTGCATGGAGTTTCACTTTTTTTTTTCTCATGGAATCAAGTACTTAATACCAGTGAGGTTCACAGGATTTCAAGTGTGTAAAATTCAGGGTTGCTAACTATTTGGGATCCAGTGCAAACTGTGGTAAACATCAGTAACAGATAACTATGTAGAGTAGTGGCTTAAATGGAAAGCAGAGTGAGAGAGAAGACCTAAAACTAACCCCTGGGGTTAGAGGAACAGAGTTAGCTTGAGGAAAGGGGAAGGGGATGGTAGTCTTACTTTCAAAAATGTCCAAATAAGAGTTCTTAGGATTTAGGAGGTGTCATAGGTGGGCAACAGAGACAACTCCGTAATTCTCAAATAACTCCGTAATTTGCACATGTAGGGTTTTCAGGTTTCCCTTCTCAGGGGCTCCCCACCACCCAAGGCCTAACCTCCTTTGATCTCATCCCTCAGTCTCAGGTGTGCAGTCCACACACCCTCAGCAAATCACCACAGGTGCTTCTCCCGGGAGGGCTAGGGCTGCTGTGGCTTTGGGTGCACTGGACATCTTCAGAGCTCAACGGACTAAACCTGGACCTAAGGGGGAGATACGGATTCTTCTGCTGTTTCTCCCTTCACTTCCCAGTAATCACGTGGTTGTTAGATAAGTTACCCACCTTCTGAGGGATTCAGCTTTCTTGTTTGTAAACGGATGGATGCACAGAATGCTCCTGTTGCCTTCTTCCCAGGAGTATGCTGTGTGGTTATGCCTGAGTAATAGTTTGAGGTGCTGAGAGAAAGGGCGGATGGGTGTGGGTATTCTGTGTGGAAAATTGTTGGGGCTTATTTGAACTGCATTAAACCCCAGTCATTTCCTGAGCCTTCAAGAGAACATAGAATTACACAGTTGTGGCACCTGTGGGATATATAAATAAAATACATTTGCATTGAAATGTTGTAGCACTAATATATCTTTTAAACTGAATTTCAGTTCATTCCTTCCTCTCAAATCACTTCCTTGATTAGCCAAATGCTTAGGGCAATGGGTAGCATAAGGATATACCTATTTGTCTCAAGGGTCATGGTAAAACAATATCTTCTTTTGGGAGACAGAAAATAGAGTTCTGTGGTGATAATCCTGCCTGCCATGTCTCCCTCCCCTACCCCACCTTGGTCGCCCCTCCTTTCTTAAATTTAAACTTTACCATTTTCTCTGAAAATATGTTAGAGCAAAGCAGCACTTGTCTACTTATAAAGGAAATATTTCTTTAAACAAATTCTTACCTGCAAAGCAAGAACAGTCTGAACTTTTGCAAGCCAAAATCTTCCTTGGGCATTGGATTTTCTGTTTCAAGCTTACTGCCTTTAGTATTCATTTATAGCTGTCTCTGGGAAGAGTTTTAGGTATATGTACAAGTTATTATTTTATTTCCTCATAGTAAGGTCATCAGCAGCATCATTACCACTAGAACTTTAAGTGCTTAGCGTGTATCAAAATCCCTATAGCAAGTGTACCAGGTGGATATTATTTCCCCTATGTTTCCCATTTGTGGAGAGGATGAAATTGAGGCTTAGGTTCAAAGACATTGGGTATTCTACCTGAGGCCCCATAAGCCAGTCAGCGACTAAGCCTATAGGCTGTTATTGGCTGGAGAGACCATTTTGTTCAACAGCTTCTTATCTGACTGGTTGTCCAGGAACCAAAATGAGCACAAACCTCTGTGATCAGTTGTAAAGTCGAAGTGCTGCTCCTGACCCATCCTCTCATTTACTTCTTGTCTCTCCTCAGCATCCTGCATGAAGGAAGAGACATAGTTATGCCTATATCCAAGAACTGTTGGATTAAGTGAGCTGTTCCAATTCTCACTCAGGACAAAGGCTGGCATGTAATAGTTGTCTGTAAATTCTACCTTTCCTTCAATAGTCTGCAACAGTTAGACATTGCTTCCTGAGAAAGACACAGTAAAGAATGGCACTGGTCTCCTATGACCCTTGAGACAAACAGGTGTATCCTTGTGCCAGCCAGCGTCCTGATCATTTGGCACTGTAAAGTAAGGAACAAGCCTACATCTCAAGGGACAGGACTGAGTGAAGTATAGTTGGAATTAAGTTTCTAGAATGAATAATGAATACTGCTAATTTGGGATTCTAGGAAATAAAAGTACGTCAATTATATTTTCAAATGAAGTAGGTCAGTCTGCTGTCTTAATATGTCGCCTGGTTATTGGGCCTCATGAGCTTGAGACTGGATTTCCAACTGGCTGCACTGTCCCCCCAGACACCCAGCATAAATGGCATGCATTCGGTGGTCAACAAATAATTGCTTATCAAATGAACGAACGAATGTATCTAGTGCTTCTTATGTAGGGTTCCTTGGAGCATTAGAATAGTTGCTGGACTGTGTCACCATTATGTCCTGAAGTTTGGTTGGATTTAGATAGGTTTGTTATCCAGTCTATAATTAGGAATGTGTGAGGTTTTGTACCCTTTGTCCCTTAGTTGGTTAATGGATTTTTCAAGGACATTTAACTTCTCTGTAGGGCCACTACCTACTTTATTGTTAAATATACGCATTGAACCCAATTACACAGCGGACACGAGTCTGAACATCGGATTAGACATGGTATCTGATAGCTAATGAGATTAAGCTCTTTGAACTCAGAAAAGACTGCCAGGCACATCCCAAATTCAGTGTAATGAGTGTTCATTATAGTTCTTGTTGCAGGGGTGGCCGCACCTCAGGGCAGCATGAAGTTCTTAGTTATTCCTACGTGGTTCTTTCACAAACATGAAGAAAGTCCGTGTTTGTTGCTAGGCTATACTGTATCGATGCTCTGAATAAAAAAATAATATGTCCTTTGAAGCAGTAGAAACCTGATAGAGTCAGCGGGAGCCTGAGGGCAGTCTATCCAGTCAGCACTCAGCAGGAGTCTAGATGAGGTACTGGAATTTAAAGTCCCCTTATTGTTGTTTTTGATTTTAGTGGTGAATTCTGCCTTTACTCTTCTTTCAGACCTGTCCTCTTTAATCCCTTGAATGCTTGGCATTGTGCTAGCAAAGAAGCAGAAGAAGCCATCTGCTGTGTTCTCAGAGGTCTTTGAGCCTAGTGAGGAGCTAACACCTTTAGGAGGTGATCAAGAAGCTGGACTCTGGGCAAATGGGCCTCTCCTTGCCTTTCAGGCTTGGGTCCTCAAATTAAGAGCACATTGCCTTTTCTTTTCTCTCTCTCTTTTTCCCTTTCTGACTTATAGGGTTTAATTTTTTTAGATGTTAATTATTCTTCCAAGTCATTTTATAAGACTATTCAAAAGACATTTTTTTAAGGTTTTAGAAGTGTGAATTCAGATCACCCAATTATCTTGGAAGCCTGTTTAATGTTCCTTGATTTTAAGTGGTAATGAAGGAATAGGGAGCCCTGAGGGGGACAGACCACTCAGTGTACAGGGGGCCTGAATCAGCATGCCTTCAGCACCAAGGGTTTCCATTGGTCCAACATGAATAATTCAGAGACTGTGTGCTGAATGTGGAAGGAGAAATTGATAACTTAGAGAAAGTAATAGACTTTTGATGTGCACTTAAAAAACCTACACCGTCTCATATACGTTTAGTGGCTCCTGGATCAGACAACATCTGAGACCCGAGTGATAGGTCTCCAAATTTATGCCATCACAGAGTATTCTAACAAGTCACATGTGGGGTAAAAGTAAACAATTTTGGACAAGGGGGATGCTTGCCTACTCTTTGGCATAAAATGAAGAAAGACGCAAATCACCCGCTGTTGGAAAGCCTGTGACCGAAATATCAGTAAGGTTACTTTTTGCTCTCAGAGGGAAAAATACACTGTGGGTGACATGAGTTTAACTAGATGCCAACTTTTTATTCATGTTGGATATTGCTTGCTGTTTCATAGGAAACTAGAGCTTTTCAAAGGACATAAAATTAAAGATTTTGTGTCCATCCTTATGTCTCCCATTCACAGGCAGGGAAATAAAATGGGAAGGTACTTTGAAGCATATATATTTCCAAAAGCAAGTTAGGGGTTTTTGTGGAAGGTTGGACTGAGCAGATTGGATGGTGTGATGGCTTTGTGTTGCCTTGGCTAGACTCTAGTACTCAATTTAATCAAACATGAATCAGGGTGTTGCTGTGAAGATTATTTTGTACATGTGCTTAACATTTACCATCAGTTGACTTTAATTAAGTATGTTGACATTATCTCCATAATATGAGTGGGCCTCAGACGTACAACCTTAAATGACCAAAAACTAGGGTTACCTGGCAAAGAAATTTGCCTTAGATTGCAGCATCAATTCATGCTGAGTTTCCAGCCTGCTGGCCTGCCTGAAGGCTTGCAGTCCCCATGATCATATGAACCAATTTCTCTACACAGATAAATGGAAGATTATATAATTCTCCATCTGTATATATATGTCTTCTCTATTGATGTAGCCTATTAGTTCTGTTTCCTTTGGAATCTTCACTGATAAGCAGGAAGCTGTACTGTTCTCCCCCCCCCCCCATACACACAGTGGGGAGGCTCTCTGTCTCTCTTGCACACCATTCATGGTGCGAAATTAGTGTGCATTTGTTCTATGCTTTGAAGGTGTGGGCTTGGCTAGTGCTCCTTGTTCAGACGCTGGTGCAGCAGGCCTCCCTCCATCTATCCATGGTTTCACTTTCTGTAGTTTCAGTTTCTTGTGGTCAATTGTGGTCTGAAAATATTATGTCCAGTCAGATATGTTGAGAGAGAACGAAACCACAGCCAGTAACTTTTAATATAGTATAATTGTCCTGTTATTAGTTTTTATTGTCTATTTTATAAACTTTTTCATAGGTGTGCATGCATAGGAAAAGCTAAGTATTTATAGACTTTGGCACTATCCAAGGTTTCAGGCATCCACTGGAGTTTGAAACATGCTGCCCCACAGATAAAGGGACACAACTGTACTGTCCTCTACTCCTGGAGAGGATAGGGAAATATTGAAAATGAGATGTAGGATGACACCAAGAACAAACAGCTTCCTGGCTTTTCCAGGGAGGCCAAGGTAACTAGAAGAATCACCAATTATACATCGTCTATGTGTCATTTAGGATTGTCTGAGGTCACAAAGTATGATCGCAAGAAATACCAGGAGTATAGGAGAGGTTGGAATTTATTAGTATGTGGAGTGATGTGAACTGAGTAACTTGAGAACTGACTTAATTAAAATGCCAAATCATGAGGATGTGTATGGAGTATTGTCTTGTATGAGGCATAACCTGGGTGTGGGTAGTGTACCTGATGGGCTGGACTTCTGAACATGCATACTATAAATTCAGTGATGGGGGCATGGAATGCTGGAGGGTAGCATCTCTCTCCCTAGAGAGTCTCCTTCTTTTCTGTAGTGGAGTATGTCTAATCAAATCCTTTTCTGATAGAACTGCCTCTGTATAGGCATCTAGTGGGAGATGCACTGTGACCTCTCTTCTGTCTGCTGTGCTTGGTCAGCTTCTCCACTGGTGGTTAACATTCATTAGCTTTGAAGTCTAAAAAACAGGTCCTAGTTCCCTCCCCTTGCTGAGAAGAGATATAATATCTGGGGCAAACCTACATCATGTATTATTTAAGTAGTACTTGGCTCTCTGAAGCAAACCACAGCAAAAACTGCAAAATAGACACCCTGATAATTGCAAGCTCAAGATTTGGCTCATTTGTGATAAGTGGGTCTTGCTGTTAAGGGAAGAATCTTGATTAATCTTAAATTTTACTTTAAGTTGCCTTTACTAAGGATTCTGCTCAGTGTTTGCTATGGTTATAATTTGTGGAACAGGCATTTATTTCTGTATACAGCTTGGAATGGTAGGGATTCTTAATGAAAAACCAATTGGAGAGTCTTGGGAAATTGAGATCCAAGACACTGCTGTACTCCTTTGTGAGTGACCACAAATAACTGGATTAATCAAATCTTATCACAGTAGATCGACCCATATAGAGAAGGGCACTGTAAGTTCATTGTTAGAGAAAGATGCTTGTGTTTACTTGACTTGTTTTCCCGTATCAAAGAGATCATGTCTCAGAACTCTGGGTGGGTGATATCTGTATTGCTGTACAGTTTCAGCTAGATAAAATTTAAAGACCTGGCTCACGAGCATTTCTTAATTTCTGCTGCCCTGTTGATTTTATGTTCCTTTCCTAATGTATTTTGGAAACAAGGCTAAGCAATAAATACATATGAATGTGTATACACTCTCACCGTGCAAGCCTCTGGATCTTGTCCGCGGATAGTCACAGGGTCTGTGTTGATTCACTGTGTTACACAAAGTCCAGATAGAATGTAATTTAGTTGGTTGCAGCTAGAATGTATATGGAAAATACCAAAATAAGGAGTATGAAAGTTGGAAAACACTTGTACTTGCTCTAATGTGGACAAGGTGAAACAGAGCAGACCAAACCTGACCTCTGCTGATAGCAGCAAACTAGGCCATCCTAAGGACATTAAAGAGTGAGTGGCCGAAGGCGGCTTACACAGTGCCCAGTCATTAGGTCCCCTTATTCTGTTAAATCAGAGTTCATGGTAAAAAGAAAAAGATTGCACATGTTTGCATCATTTTATTGTCATATTTTTAGGGGGATGAGGGACAGAAAGGCTCTATTTCACTTTACATGGTTAGTTTAAGCCCTAGTTGGAACTATATTTTATTAAAAAGAAAACAAGCTCTGGGTTGCAGAAATTCAATCTCTCCTAGGAACTGTAGTCTGTTTCATGGTCTAGAATAAATACTAGTTTATACTTGTATCTGCCTTGATTTTTATGTGTTTTTGCCTTGAATATTACATATTATAAGTGCATAAATTTAAATGCAACAGCAGATGTTTACAATTGTGTATACATAGATCTATATGCAATTGTGTGTGTATATACATAAATTTAACCAGCATCTTAGGAACCCATTTTTTGGGTACCCTGCCAGTCAATACCCAACTTTCCAGGATATCATCCTGACTTGGCAATACAGATGATTATTGCCAGTGTTTGAACTTCATAAAATCATAAAGTATTTCTTTACATCTCAATTTATTCATGTAAATTATCTTTGAAATTTATCTACATTGTTAGGTATAGTTATAGCTTATTTTTTGTAGTTATATAATCTTCTGTTGTATAAATATAGCACTTAATTCACCATTCTATTGTTGATGAATATTTGGATTGTTTAAATTTTGGGCCTGTCATAAGGAAGTTACTGTGATGTTGGTTGTCACAGTCTTAAAGTAAACACGTGCTCATTTTTGTTGGGTTTATGCCTAGGAGTAGAGTTGCTCGGTCATAGGATTTGAGACACTTAGTTTTAATATAGTAGCTAAGAGTTTTCCAAAACAATTGGAATAATTTACGATCCTTCTAGTAGAAATTGTGATCATATCCTAACCAATACTTGGTATTACTGCTGGTTTAAAAGTTTCTATCCCCTCTATTCTGTGTTTGAAGGTTTCACCCTGTGATTTTATTTTGCTTTTCCTGATGGTGTGATGTTAGATTCTCTTTCCACCCCTTCTTTTGTGAACTATCTATTCAAATCTTTGCCCAGTGTTTTCACACTACTTTTTTCTCATTGATTTAAGAGTTTTCTGAGTATGTCCTTTTGAAATATGTGTTTCATGTATCTTTTCCTACTTAGTGGCTTGCATTTTAACTCTTTTAGTGGTGACTTTTAGAAGAGAGGTTTCAAATAATTAATAAAGTAAAATTTATCTTTTTGTCCTAAATAAGAACTCTTTGACTTTTTCCAAGTCTTGGTGGTATTCTTTTGTTTTCTTCTAAGTCTTTATCATTCTACCTTTCACATTTGTATGTAAGACACATCTGGAATAGAATTTTTTATTATAAGGTATTAGAGGAATAGATAATGGTTTATCCCACAGTACTGTGTATTGAAAGGATCTGCTTTTCCTCCTGTACTCTAAGGGCATCTTTGTCATAAATCAGATGACTACATGAGGAAGTATTTTTGGATAATTTGTTCTGTTCTATTCAAAAGTGTCTGGACTGTTTAAACGATTTTAATTACTGACTTTTTAATTGGTGTTGATTTTTTTTTAACCAAGGGAACAGTGGTTTATGGTTTAAATAGATATCTATATTTCAGAGATAGAGGACTATCTTTTTTGTTCTTCAAATTATCTTTGTTATTCTTGACCCTTTTCATTTCTTTTATCTATTTTAGCATGAGTGTCTCAAATTTTATACACACTTTGAGATTATTTTTAAATCCAGAGAACAAGTTTGAGAGAATTCAGATCTTTCTCTATAAGCATTAGCTGGTTTCTTCATATTCTACTTTTAGTGGCTAGAGAGACAAGATGCTTTGCCCCTTTCTGATGGAAAAAAGTCTAGGGTGATGATATGAGATATCATTTTTCACCATTGCTCTTAGTTACAAATGTGAGCTGGGTAGCATATCTCCCAGTGATCAGTTTGGACAACTGCAAGGGGCTCCTTTACCTTTGACTTCCAGTTGGGTTTGGCCACCAGGGAAGGAACATGAGCAGAGGTGATCAGAAGGGAAGAAGAAAGTGAAGTCAGGTTGTGAATTTCTTGGAACTGCTTTGGGTTGACTATGTCTCTAGGCTAGAGACTGATGTTCATGGCTGTCAGTGGACACCCTTCTTTTTAAAACTCCTTTCCCTCTGGACCATTTCAACTTGAGGGGGGTGATAGCTCTGTCATCATTAACATGGAGTATGTCTTAGCTTTTGTGCTTCTCAGTAAACATTTCATACTTTTGTTAAACTCTTACCAACTTATACAATTTTCCTTCCAGACACTGATTAGTACCTAATCTATATCATCTAAGTGAAAGAAAACTTCCTGAACAGCTTGAGAGAACTTTAAGGAGTTACACCAGTGATAACCTTGCTCAGTCTGCTTGCAAAACTATACTTCCAGCTAAATGTGCCTGAGATACACCGTGGAGGCCCTATCTTTTTCTTGTAGTGTTGGAACTCATCAAAAGACTAAAGATTTTAAAAGTAACATTAGTAACCTCAAAGTATGACCTTACATGTCCACATTTTGGCCATTTGATTGCTTTTCCTTTCTGACTTACTAAGTAATAATGGGTACTGTGGCTTTTCTGAGTTTGTATCTGAAAAACATCCCCAACCTTGCCTGAGGGTGTTAGGAGGAAAAGTGAGGGTGTCAAACTGCTATAGACTTTAAAGTAGAAATAAAATTGTTGCTATTTGAAAAATTAAGAGTTGAAGCACTTCTGGGGACAGCAGCCTCAAGCTACAGTGAATGATGGAGAATTATGCTAATTCTTAAGTGGAGTCTTCACAAGTTTTTTACTCCTTTTATGAGAGTTGACTTCTGTTGTCTGTTTTAGGGATTACATTTTAGAATGACATGTATAATGGTGGTGAGACTTGCTGAATTTCTTCTACTGAGGTAGAAATCATGTCCAAAATATCATTTGATGACAACAGTAATTAACCCAAATCACACAGTAGATCATGTTTGCACATATGATAGTACTTGGCCAGTTGGAGTTGACAATGAACAGTCAGTAGACAATAAATGAAGATATTACATATTTATAAATTATGTTTTTACCTTCTTCATAAGTCAATGATGAGTAGTATCAACAATGACCAGTTTAACTTTTCTAATTTTACAAGTCTACTTAGGTCTTCCTTTCTACTCATAAGTAAGTGAATCTTATTTTAGTATCAGCTGCCATGTCTTCGCTCCTTTGAATTACTGTTCAAACACCCACTGTGTTGCACTGGCCCCACCGCCAGCGCATACACTTTATCTTTTATTTTAGAAGTGGCAAAGTGGTGGCCATTAGACTTATTTCTTCCTCACATTATTTTGAAAAAATATTTTAAACTGAGTGCCCCCCCATCTTAATTTTTGACATTCTTAAAAAATGAGATGACTTTTGAACACTCCTCCATGGTAATTCTGGGGTTTTATGCTCAGTAGGGACCCTGCTCAGTAGGGACCCTGATTTCACCTGGCCAGTCTGGCCCAGGAGGCCTATGTTGTTGACATGTGTTCAGCTCATTAGGGATAGTTCTAGGTTCCAAATGTGAATACAAGAAGCAATTGATTATAGTACTTCTGTTCCTATTATTGATATGAGGAGTTGCAAGCTGTAAGAGACCAGAGACCTTGTCTTATTTGTCTTAGTATTTCTCCAGTGTTTCAGAAAGGTTAATTGAATTGAATGGAAACCGGTATGTGCAAGATTCTTAAAGGAATGTGCTGACCGCTTAAAAAAGGCTATAACATACATAAGGGCCGAGAACATGCTCTAAGATGGTGGCAGAGAGACTAGAGAAAGAGGTGGCCCTGGGAAACAATTTCAGTGGAAATTCACTGAATCTCAGACTTGCAGGAGGTAAAGGAAGAAACAGGTGAGTTGGAAGCCTTAGGAGTAGCATTGCCATCATTAAAATAGCCTAGGAGGATGGTAGAGGTTGAAGTCCCAGTTTTCTTCCTGCTCTCCCACCTTCTACAACTTCCCTGCTTTTTGTTGTGCAAAGAATTCCAGGCTTAACTCCTCATTTCTTTAATGCTTATAGTGACACTCAATATTTTTCTTCTATGTTTTAAAACCCCAGGGCTAAGACTATCAAGAACACAGTCTCTGTAAACCTGGAACTGACAGCAGAAGAATGGAAGAAGAAATACGAAAAAGAGAAAGAGAAAAATAAGACTTTGAAGAATGTTATCCAACATCTAGAGCTGGAACTAAACAGATGGAGAAATGGTAAGGATGAATGAAACCTGAGTGCGTGCTGCTGTTTCCTGGACTGCTGGCTATGAGAAATCAGGGGTGGTGGCCAGCTTAGTGCTGTCTGGCATTGCCCTGTGTGAGCAGGTTTATGTGTCATTCCCTAGCACAGTGGCTACCCCCGCACCAACCCTGGGGTCACTTGACTGACATACATGTGGGCAAATGACTATTTGCAAGATTGCCTTCATCTATCTCCAGGAAAGGCCCTGGTCTCTGTTACTGTAATTTGCTCGTTGGAAGGTGTGTTTGAGGTTAGAAAACAGTGCCCAAGACTCTGTGACTCATATTGCTTTTAATTAAATGAAAAATGTCATCTCCTCTGTGAATTTTATAATTGATTTGGGGTTAAAAATCACCTCTGGCAAATACTTGTAGTTTTTACCCAACTCATCTTCATTCTTCAGAGCCAGAAATAGAGACCTCCTGAAGAGACTCTGCTAAAATGGAGTCTTACAGATTTATTTCTTGACTGGATTTTCTTTCCCCCCAAAATGTTCCTTTGGTTTTGTTTTACTAGAGGAAAATATCTCAGAAAGCTGACATGCAGAAGGTGGGTGGGTGGTGGGTGAGGCATTGAGCGGGGTTTTGAGATCCAAGTGTAGACAGATGATTTCAGTGATTTTAGTATTGTGATGGAGGTTAGAAGGTTGGAGGCGTCCCACCTTCCCCCTCTCCCTCTAAACAAGGGAGGTTGGTAGCAGATTGTTGGAGACTGTTCTTTAGATTTTTTTTGCTGCTGTGATCAGTATTTATTTCAGGTGCTCTAGCAAACCTGTCTCGGGTGAGTGTAGGAGCCTGGGGCTGCTGTGCAGGATATCAGGAGGTAGCCCACCTGTTTGTAACTGCAGAGTTAGCAGCCCATCGTCTTGTGATTACATGTTTGCAGCTGCTTTTTGCTCGGGGGTGGGGTGTCAGTGAGCTACTATTTAATTGAAAAGCAATTATGTGGTAAGCGAGGATTCAAGTGAGGTTCAAAAAATGACCCAGTAGCCTAAATAACATGATTCTTTTCTTTTGGGAAGATTATCTAGCTGCACACGTGTACAGAAAGCTGCTAGAATAATTGAATAATTCAGCACCTGGGTGGATGATTTCTTGCAATTTGGCAGGAGTAAGAGAGTGGGGAGGGGTTCTTGGCAAGGCAGGGAGCGGCTGTATGAGCGGCTGATTTTGTTCTATTTCTGGGATCCTCTTGGGTCAGTTCTCTGCTGGGCAACTGGAACATTCAGTAAAGCTTTTTGGTGAAGGGAGGAGGGACTGGCCTTAGAAACACTGTGGAGGGAGCAGCTAACCTTGCTTTTGTCTGTCCTTTCCTGCACTTCTCAAGCTCTCACCCTCCAGTTCCCAGTCACCTTCATTCTCTGAAGTCTGCCCACTGCCCTGTTGGCCTGACTCTCCCTGAGGCCTAGTGTTTCTTTTGCACTCTTCTCCTTTTGATCTTTTTTTCACTTGGCATCATTTTAACTATCCCATTTGATCTACCTCACAAATCTACTCAGAAATGTATTATTGTCTTCTGTGTGTGTATCAAGCTTTTTTATTTTTATTTAAATAAAAATTTAAAATTTTATTTAAAAAATTTTAAAATTTATTACATATATAAATATTTATATGATTGTATACCCGAAGGCTCCCCTCCACCTTGTTACCCATGAACCATCATCTTTATGTCGTGTGCTCATCTCTCCTCTGATTTCACCTTCCCTTTTTCCCTCCCCACTTCCTGTGTGTTTTAGTCGTTGTCAGTTTGTTAGTTCTAATTTTTTCTTGTCCTTTTGTTTCCCCTATAATCCACAGATAATATGGTATTAAAAATTTACTATTTTCTATGTTCTATAAGTGTGATCTGACACAAGCTCCCTTAATGTTACATAACTTGGGAAAACAAATACATGGTTTCTTGCATATGATAGACTTCCAGGGAATGTATGTTAAGGAAGCACAGACTTAATATGGTGCTGGCAGTCACAGGGCAGCAGTTGCATGTGGATTTGGTGTCTGCCCTCTCTAGGCTGACAGCCTGGTTGGGGAGGTCGACTCTAGCCACAGTCAATAAGGGCAATGACAAAGGGATATCAGGTGCTAAGTGTTATTGCAGCAGGGCACACTGCTCCTGACTGAGACATGGTGAGGGTTTCCAACAATAAGTAGTAAAGTAAATAAGATATGAGAAAAGCAGATCTTTTAGCCAGATGAGTTAGGAAGTGCAAGGTGGAATGGGGGGGGGGCTGGGAATGGGAGCTGCAGGCAAGTGTGGAAAGCTGGGACTGGGAGCATTGTCCTGATAGGATTTTCATTATTATCTGGCAATTAGTGAGAAGCCATTCAAGGATCTTGAACTGCAGATCATTAAGATTTGCATTTTTGAAGAGCTTTTGGTTGTGTTGGAGAATGGACTGCAGTAGCATGGGAGAATGAGCTGGATAAACTGGGTTGATCTTCCAGGGATGAGATGACAGTAAAAAGTGAGAGAAATTGATGGACCGAAGAGGTATCCAGCAGGTGAAATCTGCAGTGTTTGGTAGGAAATTGGATCTGGGAGAGAGGCATGTGACATTTTTTGGCCTGCTGAGTTGAATAGAGGTTGGAATCATTCACTGAGATAGAAAATGCTGGAGAAGAGCCAGGCTGTGGAGGAGAAAGGGAGATGAGATGTTTTGAGGTGGCTGTGGAACATCCAGGTGAGAATATCAAATAAGTTACAGCTGAAATGAGAGAGAAGATTTTGAGAAACATTCATCTTAATCAAGTGATTAAAAGCATTGGTAGGTATGCAGTCCCTCTACCCTGTGAATGATAGGAAAGAAAAGAGGAAGATACTCTTGAGGGAACCCCCCTATCCTCACCCCACCCCTTACCATGTACAGTCTTCCCCCTGTGTCCACTGGTTCCACATCTGTGGACTCAACAAGCGGTGTTCAGACAATACCTGCTATGTTAGACCTTGAATGGCCTGTCTGCATTGAACATATATTTTCATTTTTTCGTGTCTTTATTTCCTAAACAATGCAGTATTCCAGTTATTTCCATAACATTTACATTATGCTAGTTGCTACAGATAATCTAGAGGTGATTTAAATACAGGACAATGTCTGTAGGACATATGCAGACACTGAGGGTCCTGAATGTCCTGGGATTTAGGTCATCACAGGAATCCAGGAACCAGTCCCTCTGGAGACCCAGGGGCAACTAGCATCAGTCAAGTGGTTGTGGTGGGAGAAGAGGGATCTGCAGAGTTCGCCTTTCCCCCAAGCTAGCACTTGCATTTTCAAGAAGATTTTTGTGGAAACAAAATGCTCTTTGGTAGGAAGACCAGCTCAAATGATAGCTGGCAGGAAGGGAGGTGGTTGGAGGCACGGGGCTGCTCCTTTGAGCAGCTGTGAGTAAAACTGCATCTCAAGGACTAGTGGTGGCCACACACACAGTGACATTTTCCAGTAGCCACTGAAGCTTTGTCAGGTTGGAAGATTCAAGGAGGGGGGACGATGGCTCAGAGAGAACTAGCCTCTGAGCAGAGGAAATGTGACACCTGAGTTGTCGTTTTCTGTTTCGCCTGCACAGTTTCAGTGATCTGCACATAGTACTAGTGAACCCCTCAAAGAAGGACTGGAGTCCTTTAGTGGTTGTCTGTGTGTTAGTCACCTTTCCTCAAGTCAGGAGAGCCTGACTGGTTTGTGTCAACTGCAAAGCCTGGCTCCTGAAAGGCAGAGTAGAGAAACAGTGGTGTTCTTCACTAAAAGCTGAATGGTAAGATATTTTCTACTTTGTTCTGAAACTTGACACATTGGTTCCAGGTTGGTCGAGGCAGCCATTTAGTTCATCTCAGAGATGCCTAGGTATTGATGTTTCCAGTTACCTTCTGAATGACTTAAAGGATCACTGACAATTATATGCACGCTCCCCTAGGAAAGAGGTTTCTTTCTTTTGCATAGTGTGTTTATAATGGAAAGTTTAACCAGTATTCCAGTTGCTGGAGTGTGGGGGGGAATATAACAGAGAAATAGAAATAGTATGTGTGTGAATGTGCGCACCCCAACTTGTGCTTTTTCCTATTTGCTATTATATAGAAAAAAGGGGGGGGGATATAAAGAAGTAGGAAAAGTGAAGTAATCTGGTATTTTAACTCCAAATTGGTTCCAGGCACCTAATGGAAAGAAGTGAAGGGAGAGAAGGCTGATTAAGTGGGTGGTGATGGGATCTGCCCTACTCAAGTCATTCAAAAGGTGTGGAATCCTGTCCTGTCCATTCCATGCCTTTAGGCTTGTTATCCTTCCAGCCCTGACCCCACACCTCCTGTACCAGTTTCAGCCTCTAGTCACTTTATGCTTTAATTTGGAATGCAAATCTGACAGTTTTCTTCTCTGAATGTAGACTACTAAGTCCAGAATAAGGTCTGTGACTTGTAATTATACCAAGACTTGTCTTATACCAAGCCTTTTGTTCATTTCTGATACTACCATTAAGTTGCATTGGTTTTTGGCATGTGCCTGGTGATTAGGAGTAGGCTACACATTTTTTTATTTGTTTATTTTTAATAAAGAAGACCAATGAGAGCCACCCGCTTGCCTGGTTCAGTTCCTCAGTCTGCCAGTTGGATTGCATGTAGCAGGAGCTGATCCTGCCTGGCTCAATCAAAAAGAAGAAGCATTACAAGTTTAAGAGTGATTTCCAGAACCGGAAGACTAGCTGAGCAACCAGGCTCAACTGGCAAAGCTGTGGCAGCTGCAGCTGCTCCTGGGATGCAGGCACCAGGAAGGAATTGGCAGGGCTCCCAACGAGCCACATCTGGAGCGAATCCTTCCTGTGTTTTCCCCATCTTGCATTATGTTTGAGAAGGAGAGTTTTGAGCCTGGCGGTGTGCTGTGGCTGGGAAAGGACAGCGCTTTCTAATGTGTTGTCTGACCAAGACTGCACCAGTTGGAGTGGGGTAACTCCTTACAAAGAGGTTGAGAGGTTATTATGAGAAAGGGTGACTGAGAAGGAACACAAATCCACTGCAGTCTGCTGGTCACTCCTTGGAGCTGACCTTGATCACCAATTTGAGTCTGAAGGCTGTGCTGGATATTTAGCCTCATGGAAGTTTCTTCAGCCTGCTTGCTTAAGGACAGATAGTTGGAGTGGAGAGCTATCAGAAATAGGATTTTCTTTTTTCTCATTGTATTCCTTATTGGTCATATATATGGAAATGACTCAACCAGTGCAATGCTATGTGTGGGGATAGATTTAGATAGTTGGATTTAGAATGAATTATGACTCCCAATTTACCTGCCCACCCTATCTGCCCTAATCTATCAAGTAGTTGGAAGGAGGAAGAGGAGGAAGGGCTGAAGACTCAGAGACCTGATGCTCAGAGGTGGGGGATCCGTGGTTCCCTGACACTGCCAGGTCAGGCTTTATATTTGCTTCTCTGATGTGGTATCTTATGAATTTCACCCTTAAAAAAATGATTAACTTTTTATGGGAACTGAAGTCCCTTGGGGGAAAAAATGTTCTAAAATTCCAGGTACCAGGAGTACAAGAAAATAACCTGACAACATGACTCATATAGTGTCTCTAGAATAATTAAATATAATGCCAAATAACAGAGCAGATACAGATTTACCCCATCTGCTGAAGTCATGCAAAGAAAATTATTTCATCACAGGCTGAGAAGGTTTGGGAAAATCAACAATTTCTAAAGCAGATTTGTTTCCAAAGGAGAACCTGCCAGCTCAGCAGATTTGGTTCCCTAACAAGCAAAATTTGTAACCTTGAGTCCAATCTTGGTCTTTGTGGGACTGTGCAGCCTGCATAGTTAGAACAAACTTTGCTCTTTAGTATTAAATCTGTAGAAGATGCTGGCTTCCATTTCTGGTGCATGATTACAGTGGAAACTCAGAAGCTAGCATTTCATCTCGGAAATCAGATTTACTTTTGAGAGTACAACTAAATAGCAGCAGAAATACTGGCCTCGAGGAGTATCTTTGTAGACACATGGGGTGATCTATTCAAGAGACTGAGATATAAGGAGAATGCAGAGCTCTGGGTGACCAGTTTGTTAGAAAATTACTCTAGAAACCATTAGAGAATGTTTTAAGCTGCTTCCAGTATTTTTAGGAACTAGGGTGAAAGATGCTGTTTGTGTGCAAAATAATCCCTTATGGGATTATGACTTTTTTCCCTTAAACCTCACATTTATATGACATCTTGTAACCAGCTGTTCTTATCCATCTGGCAACTTAAAGATTTCCTTTTCATTTCTTTGGTATAGAAATTACCGACCATTATGTCTGCCACTGGGCCTGTTTAATTGGTATTAAAAGAAAGCACCTCCTTTACCAGATCTACTGTGGGTTTTGGCGGAAACTATAAGTGACCAGCAAATCTCTACCCTGAAGTTGCAGAGAGAATGCAATTACCTTTCTGTGTTCTCCAGAGGTTTCAGGGACTCAACTTCTGAAAAGGATAACTAGCTCGTTGTTATTTCATGTGTGAAATTTTAATGAATTACTGGCAGTCTAGTGGTTTTCCTTAAAAAAAAAAAAAAAAAAGAAAATCCTGCTTTAGAATTTTTAACTAATATCCTCTCTAAAAAGAATTTTTGATTAGTTCGTCATTCTTTTTTATTGCAATTGATGGATTTCTACTTTTTATAGAAATGTTATTTATGCCTTCTGGGAGTTTTCATTTTGCAATTAAAATGCTCTGCAAACCTTATAGGTCTGCTTGAAGCAAATGCTCCTGTGTACACACAAATCCTTTTAGTCCTTAAAGGTAATTACATCTGACAATAGGAAATACCAGGATGCTTATTTTAAAAAGGTTTCTAGTGGGGAAAGAGAGGGGGTGGCTTTCATTCTAGAAAATCAGATGCTTTACAAAATTATAAGCACTTTCCTATAGACAGCAGATATAAGCCTTAGGGGATAAATTAAAGAAATTTTAAAATAGATGCTCATTTACATTTGGTGATCCTTTTCTCATTCTCCCACTGAAGATTTTAGTGCACATTTCTCCAGGGCTAGTTTGCAGCTGTCTTCCTCATTTCAATCAGTTATTCCGTAATCACCTTGTGGGGCCTTCTCTGGAGACTCGGTCCACTGCAGTGCAGGGAATATTCTCGATTAACGTGGTGAGATTGCCATGGAGACAGATTGCTTAGTGTCAGGTCTTGCATAGTGTTGGGAATTTACAGTCCCCAGACGTGTTTGTGAACTGGACAGTGTAGTTACCAGGGACACTTCTGGAAGTCATTTTCTCGGTCTTTTGAAGGACAGCAGTGTTTTGAAAATCAGCCCTTGGTTTCCTCTCTGAGCAGGAAGGGGGCTCTCCCACAGACGTCTGCTGCTTTTGTTCCTGCATGTTGCTTTGTTCTTCTAGGCCTGAATGGCTGCTGCAAAAAATAATCCTGACTGCCTGACCTTTAGAATAGAAACTGGCAAGAGCGGGTTGTTTAGATGTCACTTTGTGGGTGACGTGTTGATGCTTTGATTCATAGAATTGTTCAAAAGAAGCCAGAATTTGTTGCAGGTTTTAAATACTGTTTTAATAATAATAAAAATCAATTGAATGGAAATCACATGGCTGTGTAGTGTTTTTACATTTTTACTTCTGGAACATAATACTATTGTGAAGACCCCAGAAAGACTAATTTCAGAATAAGTAAAATGACATCTTTTCTGTAAGTCTTAGAAAGTTGACAGTTTGTCGGGGAGAGGCAGAAATAATAGGTGGACTTTACATAATAACATCTTTTGGATTTCACATATATTTTAGTTAAGCTTTAAGACAACTCTGTGTTAAAGCCATTATTCGCTTCCTTTCCTTTACAAAAAACAGATCAAGAGATTAATCAGACCTGGACTTGTGATTAATTAGATGTGAAAAGGTGGAGTCTTGCTTGGAGCCTGATCTGGAGCATCAGAGGCTTTTATGCAGCAACTGTTGGTCGCTTGCAGGATGCTGCCAAGCAGAGTGGGCTAACTTGCTGGACTGCTAGAATTTGGGCTTGTGATGCTGTCCTTCATGAGGGCAGCTGCACGACAGGTCTGTCTGTGACTTTATTTAGGGCAGGCCATACACCTCAATGTTATGGGGGTTCACCCCTGACTTCTCCCTACCCAGATGAGTCAAAGCTTCCTTGTGAGACTAGCCTCTGGCCATTTGGAACCAGCTTGTGAGACTAGCCTCTGGCCATTTGGAACCAACGAACATAGAGAACAGAAAGTTTTCATATCTTTCTTCTGGACTAGAGTTGAGTTGGAATATGGGTAATAGAGCTATGTTCTGACTGAGTTTTGATCCAGGACAGTTAAAAATTTTACCTTTAGCATGCTTTAGCTGAAAGATTAAATTCACAGTGTACTGAATTGCCCTGCTCAGAAATTGCAGAAACTAGAATTTAAAGTTAGAGACAGCCGTGATCCAAGTAGCAGAAGGACATGTCTCAACTTGCTGGTGGTGCATTTCTCTCCCTCCAGGGGAGGGACTGGAGTTGGAACAGGTGAAGAGGGCTTTTATGTTTTAATGCATATTCTGTGGTTAGAAAAAACATAGGTATACATATATTTAATCCTTTGGGGTTTAGGACATGGTGCTGGTTTTATAGCTTGTGGATTTAGCAGTCTATAGAGAATATAGATTCTTCAGTTGGATGAAATTCAGTCTGCACACCAAGGTCATTGATGGATGTTTTAAACCAGGAATTGGAACTGAATGAAATATTGATTTGATTCAGGTTCAGTTCAAAGGCTACTCTGGTATTCTGCTTTTGTTTCAGGTCAATAATTTTATAAAAAGACAGATACAGTACAGCCTTGCTGAGCTTTAGAAGAGAAAAAGAGGGTTGACTCAGTTTTGTATTCAGCAAAATAATTTATTCTACATTTGCTTATTCCAATAGTTAATTCCAAGTTGCTGCTTTAAAAGGAAATGTGGTGAAAAAGTGAATTCATTGGGTGTTATTTTTATTTGACATGAAGGTCCACCAACACCATTTTTTGATTATCATCCAGTAAGCTAGGATTAAGATCCTAATGGGATCTTAAACAGCAAAGTTGACCCATTCCAAGTGTTTATATCGAGATAATTGTAGAGAGTGTTCAAGTGGGTTCCCTGAGGCGTGATAGATTCTGTTAGGGAAGCCATGTATTAGCATCCCGGTTCTGTTTGGTTTTGTTTCAAGAGAACCCCTCTGGTCAAGGCTAGTTTTCCCAGGGAATTTCCACAAAGTGCATTTTATGGGCTGAAAACTGGAGTAAGGCTGGGAACAATGCAGATGCTCACTGATTATAGCAAACTAAGTGTGAAGTTGATGGTAAACATTTTAATAGGAAAAGTATGCCTGGTTTTGTTTGCTTTCCAAGAAGATAATTGAGAGACTTCATTGAATTTTTGTTCTCAGAAACTTTTTTGTCTACTTCTTGTTGTTACAAGGTGATTTTCTGAGGGATGGGGAGGGGGAAAGGTGTGGGGGTGCGTAGCCATTGTTCAGTTGTTCAGCTTGAGAATGTCGCTTTTTCCCTCAGTTTGCTTTGTCAAGTTTAGTAATTCTTCCTTCAGAGCCTCAAGAAACACTGCTCTGCAGGCTGAGAAGTGGCTATGTAGACTCTGCATGATATTCTGGATTGGCTGGTTTTTTTCCCCCCCACTGGGTCTCCCTGACATCACAGATTTTTCTATTTGAATTTTTTAACCTAGCCAATTAATTCTGACTTCCTGGGGGAAAAGGTGGTGGTGGAGCTTGTGTTTGTCTAGTATCCGTTCCTGGGTCTAGGGGTACCCTGATTTCCTGCTTTAGTTTCAGAGGCTCTTAGTTTCATATAATTAGGGCCCCTCAGTGGTCTTTTAAATAGTGGTGAATTGGTTCATTGAGTTAACTGTTTCTATTAATGAATTGGTAACCTAATTAATTGGTGATTAATGCCTCAGAGGTTTGTTTCCCTTTGAGTCAGTCACTAGAGGGACTATGATTTCAATAAAGCCCCAGCATATTCCTCAACAACAGGAAAGTGTGTGCAAACAAACCAGGATATCGCTGCAAGTTGAATTAGTTAAGACCTTTTGTGGTTTATGGAACAGGTTTACTTAAGTGGTGCGACATGAGGGAGTTCTCGTCCTTAGACTTCATCAGTTAACTACACCCTTTCTTGTCAGATTCCATGCAGTAGCTCTTTATTGCATCCTCTGTATCTTTTTTATGGAGTGACTATTTTTGGAACTCTTTCTGGAGGAATTACGTGCTGAATTTATTCAATCCTCTTCACTGTGCTTTATAGGAGAAGCTGTGCCTGAAGATGAACAGATTAGTGCGAAGGACCAGAAGACCCTGGAGCCCTGTGATAATACCCCCATCATAGATAACATCACTCCCGTTGTTGCTGGCATCTCTGCAGAGGAGAAGGAGAAGTATGATGAGGAGATCTCCAGTCTCTACAGGCAATTGGATGATAAGGTCTGTGAACAGAGATACACTGCTCAGTGTGGTGCAAAGACTAAAGGCTCCCATGTCTGTAGGCTGGAAGCAGGTTTAAGCCTGCTGGAACTGGTGTAGGGCTACGGACTAATGTGCATCCCTTACCCTTTGGGCAGACTAGGTCTTGATTGGGCAGACTTAGGGAATCTTGCTTCCATGTGGAATGGGTGCTTTCCTGGAAACTTGATATGCAGAGTGGGATTGTTGACTTGAACAGACAGCCTGGTGCTTTTAGAGTCTTTGCCTCTAGAAGTTGAACTAGGTATGCATGTGCATGATCTTTGTGTTTAATTCTCTTTCTCTTTGGTGTATCTCTCTTCTCTTGGAAACTCCCACAGTAATCCCAGCTATATGGGTGAAGGGGGTGGTTTCCAGTACTCAAGTATGCAATAATTATGTAGCTCCGAGGATCTGGAGTGAGGAGCCAGTAGTAGTGGCATATGGTCTGGCAGCACATACTCTTGAATGGAGTAGTTTGAACATGCTGTGGAGGTTCAATTTTCTGGCAAACTTCTGGGACTCAAATAGTCCTGTCAACAGGCAAGTTAGAAGAGCGGCAAAAGAGACCTTGGAGAACACTGTATCATTCATTCCCCCATGAAAGTCCAGTTAGGAATCCCATATGCATAAGAAATTAAATTATTGTTTCTCATGATCTTGGCATCTTGCCCTTGGAATATTTTAATCCTTTTGGTTTGTTCTGTCAGGGTTGCTGATGTTCTTAGTCTGGTTTAGTTTTTTCTGTTGTGGTTCAAACAGCTTTATTATGTTAGCACCATCATTAATCTTACTGGATTCTCTCTTCTGAGTAAAACTCAGCCTGATATCACCTTGTCAAGTAAAATGTGATTGGTGACTTTAAGAAAGCTTTTTTTGTGTTCGTACCTGGTAGTTCGTACCTGGTAGTTCGTTAATATACAGCATTAACGGGCTAGTCTGCCCTTCTGGTAACTATTTCATAAAATTCACACACAGGAAGTCTGGATTAATTGCTCACTAGTTATTTAACATATTATTACCCTTCCATTTTATCCAGGTATTTTATGCAAAAAACAAAGCAACAACAACAACAACAACAAAAAAAAAAAAAAAAAAAAAAAAAAAAAAAAAAAAAAAAAAAAAAAAAAAAAAAAAAAAAAAAAGAGAAAAAGGAGAGTAATAAGTTAGCTCTCAATTTCTTGATTTCTTCAAATAAATGTTATTATTTAGAAATACTGCTACTTCCCCTCTTCATTTTAGAATCCAGGGTTTCATTTTTAGTAATCTTCAGAGAGCCCTGGATGAGGCACAATAATCTGATACTATATTCCACTTTGTGTGAATAGACACCTGTCATCTTGGAGTTGGGCTCACTCACCTTGGTGACATGTGGAGCTGTCATTTATTGAGAGTCTTGAATCCCCTTTCCTGATGATGGCTGAGTTCAGCGTGATGAAAATGCTGTGCTTTAGATATTTGACTTGGTATCTGGCATTGCTGATCCTAGAGTCTGACTCTGGATCATCAGCTTATGACAATTTTTATTACATCATTTCCCTTCAGCATATGCCTTGAAAACCCCGTAAAGCTTGCATTTTGAGGTAAACATTTGTGGCTGTCACAGACTGGTACAGAGGGATCTGTGAGAGAACTGAGCCCTGAAGCTTCAGTCTAAGAGGGCACTGAAGCTATATATAACTCCACGTATGGACTGCCTGGTCATATCATATGAGCTGTCATTATTTTTCCTCCTCTTATAAGTTCTAGAAGGTTCTAGCAGGTATTTTGTGCTTCTGATGTAGATGGCATGATACTTATGAGAAAAATGAGTTAAGACATGGCAGCTTTAAAGCTTGAGTGGAAAGGGCTGAAATTTATCTAGGTCTAGGTGAGAAAATAGCCGAGGGTGGTTATATGACTTCTCAAGTTTATGTTCCCTACCTGTCAGGGGCAGAGATGAGCTTACACACCTTCTGATTCCTAGTCCAGCGCTCATCCAATTTTGGCCTTATCCCTCTAAGTGAGGAACTTGTCAGCCCCAAAGAGTCTATTTAGAAAGTGGGGGGGCAGAAAATTACATGGGTTCCACCCATTTATTCCATCTGTCTCTCCATGTGGCCCCTCCAGGGATTTGAGGATAGGTACTCTTGCTGCAGTGCTGTGTGGTGAGAAGGCAAGTGCTTTAGGGTGAGCCCTATGGCTTCATAATGCTGAGAAATGGCCTGATGACTCACCTTATTGATACTTTTCTCATATATAATACAGGGCTCAAATTTGTTATTTCAAGGGGTTACAGTAGAGTTAAACAGTTTCTAGTTCATGTGACAGATGCTCAATCAGTACTAGTTTCTTTCTTTTCTGACTTTTCTCTCTGGGTTCTGTTTATTGAAGTAGAAGCTACATGCCATGTGGCCATGCCATGTGGCCTAAGAGGGGTGGTGGTGCTGAGGTGGGCTGAAGGCAGAGTCTGTAAGATGAGCAAATCGGTGCTGGCACTGTCTTTCTCATTGCCCATCACGTCTTCCATACTATTGAGCTGCTGGAGATAGATGAGATGAATTCAGTATAAGTAAAAATATAAGTGGAACCTCATTGTGTTGATTAACAGTGCAACCAATGCATTTTTATCATTAAAAGTGACCAGGAACCCTGTTAACAATCAGCCTACTTCATGCTTAAGAAAATACAATACAGGCATAGTTCCTGCAGTGTCTTGAAGACCATTAGCCATAGACAGAAGGGGGGGATAGCACCAGAAAGCGCGCATGCACACAATCTAAAAGATGCACTTGGTTATACAGCTCTATTTCAGTCTGAAAATTTGAAAAAAATTTAAAAGCCACTGTATACTATCCTAACTCTTTAGAGAAGTTGCCTTAGTGAGTGTAGTTTTGGGCATTTGTCTGTTACAAGAGACCATGTCCTTATAATACTTGTTCTTCATCCTTCCAAGATGGGGCTAGAGCTCTTGGTTTCTCACTGTACCTGAAAAAAAAAAAAATCACTGCATCTTGGGTTGTTACCTGTCAAGGAGGGGACTTGTATCTTCAGACTTTGAAATGAACACAGTAAGGACACAGTGGCAAGTGCTGGTACCACTGTTCTTCTTTTATGATTTATATCACTTGGAGCCATTGCTTATATATCCTGGGGGAAGAGATGGTAATTCCTGGATGTCATACTCCTTGGGCCTTTTATGTTAAATTGTTTAATATTTATGTGCCAAGGAACATAAATACCAAGCTGTATGTCAACCTGGTAACTGACATTCTAAGTTGACAAAGTAGATAAGAAAAATATGGTCTTGAAAAATAGTTGTGGAAGACTGTGTTTTGGCAGTTCCACTCTGCTGTAATTTCCCTCATTCTCTTGCCAGGAATCTGATTTGGGAAGGGAAGTCTTGAGTATTTTGTAGAACCATTCAAGAAACATTGGTATAAAAGTTCAGAACAAATGGGATCTCCTTGAGAACAGAAGGCCAAAGAATGTGCTACGCAAAGGAAAAGGAGAGACAGACTGTGCAACCAGGATTCTCATTCTCCATAGAAAATTTTGGTTGTGATACTGAGCTAACCTAATTTAAATGTATGTGTAGAAAAGACCACACAGGCTAGAGAATATTCCGGAGAAAACTAACTCAGGCCCTGAGTTTATCTCTTTTACCTCACTTCTGGAAAAGGTATAAAGCACAGTGCAGGCTTTTTAGGACTGCTGCTGAAAGCACCTGGGCAACACGTGGCACAAGGAGAGTTGGACAGGGTGGTACTGAAGCTGACTCAACTGGAGGTTTGAACCCAGGAAGTATCATCAGATTGGAATTTCACCTATTTCACGACAGGCTCATGTGATGCCAACCTGTCATTTTTCACAGGCTGTGCTTCAAAACTGCATTCAAATTCATGGACATCTTTGTGGTGAGGAACAAGTCTGCTCTGGTTAGGCATTGTCCACCTGTGGCTTTGCCTGGCCGGGTGGACAGTGTCTGGAGCTGGACAGAGGCCTTTGCAATGCGCAGTGGGAGACAGACCACTGAGGCTTTTGTGCCAGCACCCCCTAGTGGCAGACAGTGAGAGAGGAGACAGTGCATCTGTCCTAGGAAGGTCCTCTCCCATTTCAATGACAGACTATGTGTTAACATTTCTGTACCCCCAACTTTCTTGAGGTTTCTTTTTTCCCTAAATTGGTTAGGAAATTAACTTCTAATTAAGAGGTAGGTCTGCCTATGCCAAAGATTAATTTGTAGTAAACGTTTACTAAGATCTCTAAGTAGGCTTGAAGTAGAAATACTGGTTTCTCCTTCTATCATGTGGCAGCATTCCTGGTCACTGAGGTGTTTCACAGGGTTTGGGACTTGGATTTATTATGGTGCATACAGTTACAAATTCATCCCCTTACTTTTTGTACTATGAAGTCTGCTAACATCTTTGAATTGGAGGACTAGTCCAATATATCTTTGAGTTCCCAAGCCTGAGGTGTCCGTTTCTTCAATATGAGCAGGAATTGAGATGAATCTATAGAATATTTGTTTTCTAGACTATCCAGATATTTCAGCTGGTGAGAAAAAGTGGGTGAAGATTTAAACCCAGTCAGGATCCCAGGATTCCAGAAACAATCTCCTTTTTGTGGGATAATGCCACACCATTCCATTTACATTATTAGCAAGCATACAGCTGGCATCCTGGTATCTGACTGTCCATCAGGAAACCAGGATATCAAGAATGACATAACAAAAAAAATTAAACATGATGTTTCGTTTCAGGATGATGAAATTAACCAGCAGAGCCAGCTGGCTGAAAAACTAAAGCAACAGATGCTGGATCAGGATGAGGTAAAGAATGCAATGAAAAATTCTTGTGCAGAATTCTTATTACTCTTTGTTGTTGTTTGTTTTAGCAATTTAATTTGGACTGTATTTTTCCAAAATCACTGAATCATGTGGAAATTTCATGTTATATTTCCATTTAATGCCTATTGAAAGTTGATTTTAGCTGAAATTGGGAAACAACCCCCTGACTTTGTAGATCTTTGGGGTCTGAGGAGTGAGTGCCTGATTGCATTTAGTATCACATGAGCTCAGATAACAGAACTATAACTGTACAAGAAGTCTACTCCTCCTGCTCTGGGCTCAACTCTCCAGTGTCCTACCATTGTAGCTTTTTTTGAATTTGTACTTCATCCATTCAGATTTTTGATATATATTGTGTTCTCATGCTATCTTATGGGGGGGAAAACCCAACAATAATTAGAAGGCAGAGAAGGGGTAAGCAGAGGAAAGAGGTCCAAGTCTGCATTAGTATATAGTGTTATAGTAAAAAGGAGGCAAATTGTTTTCAGTTTCATCCCAGATGGCATTCAGTTCCCCAGTAAATGTCTTTATCGCACTGAGTTCTGCCAACCATTTTACAAATGGGAACCCCTCAGCAAATGACAGACAGCCAATCTATCAGAAATAGATGACTGGTAATTCTTGTACTGAATCCCATGTAGGTATTTTTCCTCTTTTGTGCTTTAGTATGCTTTCAGCTTTGTTGCTAAAATGTGATGAATTGTATGGGATGATGCAATTGTAGCAGGTGGACTGGAATTTTGCCTCCAGACCCTCCCCCCAACCAGAAGACACAGACACTGTAACCATTTCCTTCCTCTTTCTCCTCTTCCCCCTTCCTCTTTCCAGGACATTAATGATGCCCCTGTCCAAACACTCCCCCAGGCAGGGACAGGGAGATCATGAGATCATCTATTCCTTTGCATTCAGATGAACCATGTTCAATTTCTCTCTCAATTATAATAGTCTTGCCTTTATTTAGTGTTTTCTGCCCTCATTCAATCCTTTTTCACCTCCAATTTGATGCAACTGTCTGTGATAACTTTTTGTTAGTTACAACTCAAAATTTTTTATACTATTGGGATAATATTTGTTTATTGTTAGAAAATACAGCAGGCACAAAAAAATGAAAGTGTCTTCAGAACAACACATTTATTTTTGACTTATGATGTTTGGTATTTTTCTATATATCCATGTTAAATGTAAAGAATAACTAAAGACTATTTTTTATACTGTTCCTCTTGACTCTGAAATTTGCCTGTGTCTAATGTGAATATTAAATATAATGTGAATATTAAAAAGTCACATAAGCAAGTCTCACCTTTGGAAATTATCCCCTAGCCTTTATCCAACATGTGAAATAGTCAATCAGTTTAAAAATGAAACAGTTTTTTGAAGTGTAGTTGGCTTTTTGAGTTAAGCCTATATAGATTTAAATTGCAAAAAAAAAGAAAAAAAGTAAAGGAAAAAGAAACAAATTTTGAAATGTTAACATTCTACTTTAAAAATTAGCATCTAGACCATGCAGTGGGGTCTAAAGTTTTCCTGAGCTTTTCCAGCTTGATTTATCTATTTTTTAAAGTACTTTATTTTGGATAGAGCACAGAATATAGACATTGACCATTAGTCACCAGTTCATGCCACCTCATTTCCCCAGCTTTTAGCTTCCACGAGAAGAGATTATGAGAAGATCCAGGAGGAGCTGACACGTCTCCAGATTGAAAATGAGGCAGCCAAAGATGAAGTAAAGGAGGTCCTCCAGGCCCTGGAGGAACTGGCTGTCAATTATGATCAGAAGTCACAGGAAGTGGAGGATAAAACCCGGGCCAATGAACAGCTGACGGATGAACTGGCCCAGAAAACGGTTGGAGCATTTGTGTCTAGGGGGTGGGGCTTCCTTGGCTGGTCTCCTTGATTTATGTAATGCTTGTTGATAGGTGCTATATGGACTGGTGAGTGAATGGCTTTTCAGATGCAGACTCTGAGGTCCCTCCCATAATTGCTGTACTTTTTTGAGACTAGGTCTTGCTTTGTTGCCTGGGGAACCACAGGCTCACATTGCCCAAGGTACCACGGACTCAAGCGATCCGTAACCTCAGCCTCCCAGGTAGCTAGGATTACAGGCATGCGCCGCCACCACACCCAGCTATTTTTTGAGACTAGGTCTAGCTATGTTGCCCTGGGCCAATCTTGGAGGTCTCGGACCCTGGGCGGGTCTTGAACCCGCTGACTCAAGTGATTCCTAGCCTCGGCCTTGCACTTCGTAGACTGCAATTAAAGGCACGCGCTACCATGCCCAGCCTAATTGCAGCACTTTCTTAAGTGCCTTTTGTTCAATTCATCCTAAAGCTATGTATCACAACTGTTAATGTCCAGGAGATCTATGACATTGGCAAGTGTGCCCGGTGCATTAGTCAAGAAAGTACAGACTTTGGGACCAGAAATATCTAGTCAAAAGTATGACATAACAGCTATTAGTCCTTATTTGAGACATTTTATTGTTCCCACCTCTGTGAAAATGGTGATGATTAATAATATGCTCCTTTCAGGGTATGAGAATTCATGACAGTTTATACAAAACTCTTAGTATAGAGTTAGGGCTTTTACGTGTGCTACAATATTAATAGATCTCAATATGTGAATTCAACAGACTATATTGGGTTACACATGGAAGGTATTTTTTTCACATTTACTCAACACCTTCCTGAGTGAAATTCATTCCTTCCACACAACTTTTTTTTTTTTTTTTTTTTTTTAAAGAGACAAGGTCTTGCTATGTTCTCTGGGATAGTCACGATCCTATGGACTCAAGTGATTCCAACCTCAGCCTCCCAAGTATCTGGGATTATAGGTGCCCAACACTGTCCCAGCTGCTTTTTTGTGACCAGGTCTCTCTATGTTACCCAGGCCTAACCTAGTCTCAAACCCGCAAACTCAAGCGATCCCAAGTTTCTTGCCTCCCAGCACTTGGTTTACAGGCATGCACCACCATGCAGGCTCACACAACTTTTTGTCTTAGCCCAGGACTGACTGTCCTCGTTTAAATCTGTTGTGTTTTAAGCCATTGCTTCTGTTTACCTATTTCCTAACTTCCCAGAGAAAGATGCTGTGGGCCCTGCACAGAGAGCTCATGGCAGCAGGGCCAGCATTTGGCTAGAGGCCTGGTGGTGGAATGTGTCCATTCTGTCTTTTTCTGTTCAGAGAATGGAAGGTGGAGCTGAGTGACTATAACCGCCTGCCCTTGGAACCTTGGACCAATGGCTGGTATCATGGGATAGTGCCCAGTCTGTTCTCTGGAAAACATCCAGTCCTCCTGGCCAAGGAGAAATAGCAGATGGTGTAGGAAAGCGCTGATCTGCTGACCATAGAGCTGATGGGAAATGCTCCTCCTTCTATACATCCATGTGCATGCAATGGGGGCTTGGGGGGACATTTTAAATTACTTCCCAAGATGGGAACCACCACCTCTGTGGATTTTAGATGCAAAATGAAATTGTGAGCAGCAATAGAAAACAAACCAGAAGTCCCTTAGGGGAAGAGAAAATGTCGATTTTTCTGCTTGCCGTTTTCTACAGGATTCTTTTAACTAGTCTGTGGTATTATTTGTTCCTCAAGACAATGAAACATTTTCTATAATACAGTTCCTTTTTGCTGTCACACTAAAGTACTACTAGACAGCTTTATATTACTATTTTTAGTCAGATCATTAAAAAGTACTCTAGTAAAATAGCTGCAGATGGAAGAATTGTTAAGTGTCTTTGCATTTACCTCCACAGCTCCCTGATGGAAGGGATTTATTTTCTTTGCTGACTGAATTAATAACAAGCCATCGAAAGATGGCTGTTACTATTGAGATTTTAAGTTAGTAAAAAAAAACCAAACATGTGTGTATCTATACATATACATACACATGCAGTGTTTAGTAACATAAATATTTTGGTAACATACATGAAGATGAAAATGAGGTTGTTTTGTTAATGTTTGACAATAAAATAGAGCTTTTACCTTAGAGTAAGAAAATGTTTCTTCTTAAACTTGACTAATTTTGAAAATAGATCAATAGTGACTCTAATTCAGTTTCACTGCGAAGTTAGAAGACATTTTCTAAGCATGTTCATGTTCCTTTGGGTGTGCCAGGCCCATATGTTATTGGAAAGTCAGATGGAACTTTGGAAGTTGTCCAGAGAGTAGCTTTGTATGCAAATAGAGGTAGCGATGCATGCAGGTATGTTTAGACCCAGGAGAATGTGGACTGAAATGGAACATCCGGTAGGTAGAAGTATGTGATTAAACATGATACACATAAATATTTCTTTTGTGCTTTATTTATTTCTAATAAAACAAATCTAATTTAGTAGCCTGAAATTTGTCACCTGGTATGTAGATATATGTCAGGTCAAGGTAAACTCCTCCTCCACTGAAAGATTGCTTGTACCATAATATAGTTTGTTTGAAAAGGACTTTTATATTGAAATCATGTGAAATTATTCAAAAAATTTTTTTTGTCCTACACTGTGTTCCTGTTTGCAAGACTGTGTATCTAAAATCAATGGTTATCCCTTTTAATTTATTGTTGAAATATGTTTTTTTCAGACTACATTGACAACCACACAGCGAGAGCTGAGCCAGCTACAAGAGCTTAGCAACCACCAGAAAAAGAGAGCCACTGAGATCCTGAATTTGCTACTGAAGGATCTGGGGGAGATCGGTGGAATCATCGGCACCAATGATGTGAAGACTGTAAGCCAGCCTTTCTTGTTTCCCCTTTGAATGCCTTTATCATGCTGTGATACAAGATTTCAGGATCATTATTTTATTTCCCTGGATATCCAGTGCTTAACTTAGCACAGTTTTTCCATCTGCCATGTGCTCTGTTTGAATGAAGGACTGATTAAGTGATTTGTTGAACAATTGTTTGGGTAAGGAGGAGGAGAAAAAGTTACCTTTCAAAAACAGGAAAAGTCTTCAAGTCTTGATTGGCCTAATGTAAATTGGTGTGTTTCTCAGATTTGTATGCTGTAGGTTAAGTAGCCATTCTAGCCTTAGAGATTGTGTTTCGTCTTTTCTATGAGAATCCAACAACATGAAAATTCCCCAACCAACAGTATGAATTATGAAAGCTTTCATCTGAAAGTAATAGGAGTCTAACAGTAAATTAAAAAATAAAGCCACATTTAATTATTCACAATATAAGTAAATCCAGGATCTTGCTGTTCAGGCTACTATTTGCATCAATCACCTGGGAGCTTGTTGAAAATATTGAATCCGAGGTACTCTTCAGACTCACTGAATCAGAATCTGCATTTTAATAGGATTCTCAGGTGATTTTATTTTTATCCTTACTAAAGTTTTACAAGCAAATTTCGATTTGGTGCTATGGGTCAGTAATGTTAAGGATCCATCAGACTTCTTCTCTACTGCCTTTCTGTTTTCCTCACCTAGCTCCTTACCTTTTTATATGGGTAGAACGTTGCTACCCACATGAAAGATAGCAAGAGAGCTATAGCACGGATCACGGTATCTCACATCCAAGACAGGATGGATTGAAAGGTAACCATTTTTATTCACTAGGAAGCTACATTCCAGAAGCTCTCCGTTGACATTCCTTTATTGATCAGAATAGGGGCATCTGGTCACCCCCAAGTGCAGTGGAAGCTGAGAAAGCAAAGAGAAATAGATTTATTATAACTGACTTAAACCAGCCCTGAATCCTCTGGAATTGTGCACATTGGTGCCAATGATAACAAGGAAGTAAGGGAGGCAGGGAGAATGAAGTTGGTATAAAGCTGCCCAGGTAGAGAGGGAAGAGAGAACAAACATTGTCATCCATTAAGGATAGCCAGCAATTTGCTACAACATAGAGAGGTAATTGAAAAATTAGACAGAAACTTTTAAAGGAAATAACTTTATAAAAATAGTTGACAAAGTAATATGCACATATTTAAAGTGAACTGTTTGAGAAGTTTTGATCTAAGAACACACTCATGAAAGTATCACCACAGGGAGGTGAGCACATCCTTCACACATGTGCAACTGTTTTCTAGCCTCTCCTGTTCCATTAATTCAATCTTTTTTGCCAATATCATTCTTAGTTATTGTAGCTTGATCGTAACATTCTAAACCTTGTAGAGAGAAGCCAGTGAAAAATGTGTGTTGGTTTTATCAAACTTGAAAATGATTTTGTATTGCTCAACTACTTCAAAAATCCCTAAAATGAAATTTTTTAGTTTAGCCATTAGAGTTTTGAAGGGATGAATTCTGCATCAGTCTGCTTTATTGGAACATTCAGGTTTGCCATTGAGATTGTTAAAACTAGAAAAGTTTCTTCGAATTGCTTCTGTTTATAGACATTTTTGGAAAACATAGAAAGCCCTTTTTGGATAGTGTAATAGCTCCAGGCTTAGAGTGTATGACCTCTTATAATAATCATTCTTTCATGGGGCGGCTATCATAACTGAATATTTCATGAATCATTGCGAGTGAATCTAATTTTAGCATTGAATTCTTGGTTAGTGTAAGATTAACCCTATTATGTTCCAGTTTGGTGGTTTTGCATTTGAGGATGAAGTGTTTAGTAGCATACACTGGCATTGGGGAATACGCTTCTGACATTAGCTGATTGGATGGCCCTCATGATATGAAAATGATGTTTATTTATGGGGGTTGGTGCCTGCTGCTGATAATGATAAAGGAAGATATTTTTATTCTGAATTCTAAATAGAATTGATGAAAAATGCTAATGAAATCAAGGAGTGTCTGGGTGCTTGGCATTAAAAGAACCTTTTCCTGTGGGAATCTGAAATATGATTGAGATTATTTTTAAAGGCTCAACTGGATGTTTTAAAAGTATTTTTGGATTCTAGACATTGGATGTCCTATTTAATTTCATTGATAGCCAGTTAATTCCACTGATAATTCTCACTTCTAGAGTATTATATTCACAACAAATATATTAGTATATTAATTATATATTAATTATAATTAATATTAATATAATTGTATATAAATTATACACTGATTATTAATATATATTAATATATTACATTACTTGTTCTGCTTCCCACCTCATATTTATGACTTAATCATCAGGGAAATGAGAGCTAAAAAGAAGAATTATGCAACTTTGGGCAAGTCACTTTTCTGGGCTTCATTTTCCTAATTTGTAAAGTGACAAGATGCACCCAAGATTATCATGAGTGTTGTCAACTGGAAAATTACATGGCATACACAAATATTTCTTAAATCTGCTGTTATGGGCACAAACACTCTCCACTGCCTTATGAAATACAATTGACATACATACCATGTAAATTTAAGGTGTGTTGATTTGGTTCATGTCATACGTTGTAAAATTACATGATTACCACCATGCTATTAATGCCCATCTTTACCATGTCACATGATAACCATTTCATTTTTGTTGTGAGAACATTTAGGATGTTTTTTCTTAGCAACATTCAAGTGTATAATCACTGTTATCTGTAATCTCTGTGCTGCTTGTTAGAGTCCCAATTTTGTTAACCATATGTTTGGTAGTTTCTACCCTTTGTCTGATACCTGTTTCTTCACCTCCCCAATCCCTGGTAACCACCTCTGTTTCTCTGAGTTTGACCCTTTTTAGAGACTAATATAAGTGATATCATATGATACAGTAGCACTCCCTCCTCCATCTGCAGTTTCACTTTTCTTGGTTTCAGCTGCCCATGACCCATTGCAATTGGAAAATATAAGATAAAATAAAATTTTGAGAAGGGGGAGAGAGACACATTTACATAAATTTTATTACAGTATCTTGTAATTGTTGTTTTATTGTTAGTACTGTTAGTCTCTTACTGTGCCTAATTAAGCTTTTTTTTTTTTTTTTGAAGACTAGGTCTCACTATTTTTGCCCATGAAACCGCTGGCTCATGTTGCCTGCGGTACCATGGACTCAAGCAATCCCCAGCCTCAGCTTCCCAGGTAGCTAGGATTACAGGCGCATGCCACCAAGCTCAGCTATTTTTTGGGGACTAGGCCTCTCTGTGTTGCCCCAGGTGGAACTTGAACCGAGATCCCCAGACCTAGCCTCGACTCCATAAGCTGTTGCTTACAGGCACATACCACCGTGCCTGACTAATTAAACTTTTTCATAGGTATCTTTGTATAGCGAAAAAAAATACACGTGGGGTTCAGTACTAGTCATGGTTTCAGGTGTCATTTGCATGTCTTGGGTTGTGCCCCCCACAGTTCCAATTTTAGTGTATGTCCTTCTGAAATGAGTGCAATGAATGTATTCCCCATGGGTAATGGGGACAGCTTTACTTTTTTCACTTATTTATTTCACAATGGTAGAACTCCTTTTTTCTCATGACTGAGTCATATTCCACTATATATTTTGTGTATATTTGTATATAATATAAAATGCAATCTTTTCACTATATATTAGCACATATGTATATGCATATACAGGCATATAAATGAACAAGTTGTATATGTATATATATAATATTCCATTTTACACACACATCATTTTCTTTATTCATCTATTCATTGACAAGTATTTAGGCTAGATTGTTTTCATTATTTTGAGATCCTAATTTCAGTTGCTTTGGTTATATAGAAAAGGGATTCCCCGATCAAATGGTAATCCTGCTTTTAATTTTTCTTTTTTTTTTTTTTGAGACTAGGTCTCGCTGTTTTTGCCTGTGGAAGTGCAGGCTCACGTTGCCCGGGGTACCACAGACTCAAGCAATCCCCAGCCTCAGCTTCCCAGGTATCTGGGATTACAGGCACGTGCCACCATGCCCACCTATTTTTTGGGGGACTAGGTCTCGCTACGTGCCCCTGGTGTGACTCAAACCGCAATCTCTGGCCCCAGCTGCTGCTTCCTAGGCTGCCACCTACAGGCATGCACCACCATGCTTGGCCTCTGCTTTTAACTTTTTAAGGGACTTCTATATTTTCCATTTTGGCCATACCAATTTATATCCCTGCCAACAGATACCCTTTTTGCAACATCCTCTCCAGCACTTATCTTTTGTCTTTTTGAAGATGACCATTGTGAGGTGAAATGTCACTGTCATGATTGTTTTTCCATGATGATTAGTGATGTCAAGTACCCTTTCATGTACATGTTGGTGATTCTGCCATCTTTGAAAAACTATTTCCTTCTTCTACCCATTTTTAAGTTGGGTTCTTGATTTCTTTGCTGTTCAATTCTTTATATTCTCTGAATATCAATCCCTTATATATATATATAAAATCAATCCCTTATATATATAATCCCCAGATATATAATTTGCGAATATTTTCTCCCCTATCATAGGTTGCCCTTTCATTTTGCAGATTATTTCTTTTGCTATGTGGAAGCTTTTTAATTTGATGTAGTTCCACTTATTATAGAGGCTTTTCTTGTAGGTTATGATTATTTGATTGATAGCACTCTTTTGAGCTATAAAAGCGAGCAAATCTTAAACCTTTTCAGTAGCCTTATATTTTGGTTGCTAAAGTTTTTTCAGTTCCCATAGAATCTTCCTTCTGGAAGGAATAGAGGTAACTTTTGGAGTCTTTTTCAGTCTCAGTTCCAGGATATGACAGACCTGAACAGCAAGGAAACAAATGAACTCATTTATCCAGCTCCATTATATCTTGAAACATTTTCAAGTGTTCAGGCAATATTTTGTTTAGTCAACAAAACAAGATGAAATCAACAAATGATGGAATGAGCTTAATATCGATTTTATCCAGATTGATTAGTGAGCTTCCTCATCTCTTTTAACAAAGATCCTTAAAACAAAGATTTGCAAAAATCTAGCCATAAAATGACAAGAAATTGAGGTAAAGTAAATGAAATGGATATGATACCTATTCTTTTATTCTCATTCTGTTAGTTCTTAGAATGTGAAGTCACCTTACTGGCTTAAAAATTGCACCCTGCACAGCCACTTCATGCTCGAAAAACGGCAGAATGAGGCCTTCTCAGTGAGTTGGGGAGAAGCAGCCTTTTCTTCTAGATTAGTCATTCGTATCGGCTCACACCATCCAGAGCACTGTTAGAGTCATTATCAGACCGCAGGGAGAGTTATAAATAACATTTCAGCAACAAGCTCTGATTCTTCTCTTTGAAATAGCAGTATACTGGAATTACTGGAACCTTTGAACTTAACTGACTAAATATATGAACTCTCTAGTGGTAAGAACCTCACAGTTAAAACCATTTAGAGTCTTATTTTTTTTACCAGCTGGTGTGGACCTAAATTTTACTTTTGGACCTTCTAGAACAAAGATAGGCTTTTGAAGTTATGATTTTGACTTGGGGGAAAAGTATCCAGCTCTCCCTTTAGAGGGGACCCATTTTTGTACTTTTCCCCTTGTCCCCAGTTCACCTGAGGGTCTAGCCTTAGATCACAAAGGGTTTTAGAGTGAGACAGATTTGGAGAGGAGGTGCATTTGTCCTTCCCCAGAATGCCCTCCTTCTCAGCGATTTTTGCTGGTGGATGCTGTGAATTCCACAAGAAAAGGATGTATCTTCTTTGCTTTTCTGCAGATGCTCAACAATATATAGGATGTCTCTTGTCAGGTTAACCTCCATTAAATTAAGATAGCATTTCTGTAGATTTTCTTACTGTTAACATAGATTCTGTCTTGTGTTGATGGACTTGGGACTCATTTAACATATACTGTTGTTGAATTCTTAGGCAGAGGTTGGTGTGAGGTTAATGGCTCCCAGTGTTGTCTAGTGGATTTCCTATCGGCTATCAATTTTCAGGGCTAAATTCAACCCCTGAATTTCTGCTCCCAAATATGTACTGGAAATATAGCTCTTTTGACTCAAGAATATGACAGCAATAATGATAAAAGTGGGTAATTTAGAGTATACTGTGGGACTTGAAAAAAATCACAATCGGAAATGTTGTAGAACCAACCGAAACCTCTTTTCGTGGGCTGGGTTCTGAGCAGCGCTCTTGTTTTCTCCTGAGGTGCTCGGGTGACCTCTGGTGGTTAAACAAAATTTGCACCCAGTTATATTTGTTCGTTTGGCCCTTGCTCAAGACCATGTTTGCATTTCAGTAAACGGATTTCTATCCTAAATACCTTGTTGCAGTTTTTGTTTCCAATAGAGCTATGAAAGTTAGAAACAAAATGTGAGACCATATAACAATTCTGACGTCAGAATCTTCTTGTCTTCTTGGAAGGGGCAGGCATTTAGAGGCAGGAAAAGTAGATTGTAGTAATGAATGTAGGAAAAGCCTCTTCTGGGGGTGGGAGGGTCTTTTGTAATGGCCTTTTCTTACCCATTAATATTTTTGTTTATTTGAGGACAACATAGAAAATTCTTTCGTTTCAACCTTTGCTTACAGAAACACATTCAAGATATTTGATCAGTTTTCTTCCTTCCTGTATAATAGACTTTGGGGAACATGACTAAAATATTAGTTTCCATAGACCTTCAGTCACCTTTAAGAACACTGGGACTCACTGTTCCTCTAAGATATGGCACTGAATGTAATACGGCTTCAGATTTATCTCTGTTTCAATCTTAAGTCTGTTTCTCTTGATTTCTTTTATCCTAAAAAATGTGATGAAAAACCTGGTTTTTAAGGATCATTTCTAATGGAGAGTATTAAGATTTCAGAGAATGAAGTTGAAAACATAGCACTTTTTAAGGGATCACTTATGACTGGTGGTCCTATCAAAGTTTCTGAATCAGAAGCCCACAGACATCTGGAGGATCCCTGGACAGGTTTCAGGGGTCCCATGAACCTCTGGATTGTGGACAGAGGTTGAGTGTTAAGTATTTTCCCTCCTGTGTCAGTTGGCAGATGTGAATGGAGTCATTGAAGAGGAATTCACCATGGCCCGCCTGTACATCAGCAAGATGAAGTCAGAGGTCAAGTCCCTGGTGAACCGTAGCAAGCAACTGGAGAGTGCCCAGATGGACTCCAACAGGAAGATGAATGCCAGCGAGCGCGAGCTGGCAGCCTGCCAGTTACTCATCTCCCAGGTTGGTCACCCTTACCTTCTCATTGTACACGATGTTCTCTTGAAACCTGCTTCTCCCAGCTCTTACTGAGCTAATGGTGCGTCATTGTGAGAGTTGATGGGCCGTGCTGTATTTTGACTTGACTGTGGCCCTCAGAGCCCAGGCTCAATTGTGTAACTCAATTTTGTTGTGTGAATAACCTGAGTTACTATCTTCAGTTCCTTTTTATTTAAGAGAACTTTTGCAATTTTATAACAGAGACCAGTTATTTTCGAAGAACATGCATTTTGACAATTACATTTTGGATTAATCTGTTCTCCTGGACATAAATTCTTTTATTTATTCTTTTAATTTAAGTGACATTTGTGTACAACCCTGTATGTGATTTTGGGGATGGGTTCACACGTGTTTAGATGTATGTCGCCACACCCAACATCACAGTTACCCCTAGTTCTTTACCATAGACTATTGTGTACCTCCCCCTCTTCTCTTCTCTGCCCTTCTTCTCATCTCCAATTTCCTGATCTCTAGTCCCTCTTTAAAGACCGTATTGCTCTATTTCAAGCTAGCTATCTGTGCCTAGGTAGGGAGATGATGGAGACAGATGGAGTAAAACAGACAAGGTGGAGTAAAATTTTAAGCATCCAGTAGGTAGCATTTTATTGGGTGTTTACTATGTTCCATGCATTGGGCTAAGCACATTATCTCAACAGTTGCTCTTAAAAAAAAAGATGCTCAGACAAGGATATTGTTGTTTTTCCTGCTTTTTGGATAAAGAAGCTGAGAATTACAGATATTAAGTATATTTTCTAAACTCATACAGCCATTGAAAGATAGAGCTTGGAATTCAGATTCAAATGTGTATAGGAGCTTAAATTATTCAAGGGCCTTTCAGACCTTGGGACACAATTCATTGAGAGCAAGACTGCTCTTCTGCTCTCTGTCACGGCATTTCCATTTTAGTACCATGGTTTCAGAAAACAGTAGTCTCCTCTCTGGTCTGCCACTGGTATCTGAACTTGGGGTTCAGGGTTTGAGGTTTCTATGAGTAGTCCAATATGTGCTGCTCACTGCCTTATCCCCAGCAGTATAAGGCAGTAAAACAACTGAATTCCTTTGGGGGAAACAGATTCTACCATGGAGTAATCTGTCAAGTAATACTGAGAGGCAGAAACAGACTTTGTTTAGCGTAATATGCAAGTCATTAAAATACCCCAATCTCCTTGTCTCTAACCATGGTGATTTAACAGGTGCAATTTTAAGTAGCAGAGTGCTATTCTATTAAGAAGATTATTTGATGTTAGTGTTACATAGTGAAATTGACATATTCTTGGGAAAAATAAAATTTGATTAGTTTTTTTTGGTATCTTGTAAATTAAAAATCATAATAATTTACATGTACTTTGTTCCAGTAATTTCAATGGTAGTTTTTTTTTGCTATCAATAAAACTGAGACATTTTCAATTCATATGGTATTTCCTGATTAAAAGCATTGAAAATCTATAGGCAAGATGTTGAGTGATGGTTTACATTATAACGAAATAAAGTATCAATAGACTAATAACAAAATTACATGAAAGAATATTACAAGCTCTTACAAAAAATTTATAAAATCTCTCCATTTAGAAAGTATAATTACATAAAATTAAATGGAAATTCAGAGTTATTTCTAAGCTGTGCTTTGCAACTATGTAAAACATGCATTCATAAAGACAAGTTAGAGTGGATTTTAGAACAAGTGTACACCACTTTTCCTGGAATTACTTTACTATTTGACAGTTTTATAACTCATAAAAACTGAGAAAGGGGAGGACGTTGGGAAGAAATATGAAAAATGCTAGGGTACGGTATACCCAGGTATGATTTCCAAGAAGCCTGTTGTACTGACAGCGTGTTTGCTGCACATGTGCCTCTCACATGTGATGACCAAGACAAGTACATACAGCGGCTGTGGCCCACAGTCCTTCAGTGTCTTCTCTTTCAAGATGAACGAACCAGACTCTATGTCCATGCTCCTTCTGCACACTCTGTGAACTGATGGAGCTATAGAACTGTAAGCGATAATCTGTATGAAAGGATCGTGGCATCACTTAGCACCAGACCTGGCATTGACTTGGGGCTGTTGTTGATCCTCAATACTGAACCAGTATTGAGCCTAGGACTCAGTATTGGGCCCTACTTGTTTGGGTCTTAGAATGACACTTATTTGGCATGTATGGGATTGGAGTCAAGAATATTGGGATGTTTTGGGCTTAGAAAATATCTTTGTTAGTGTTCTCTGCATTAGCAACAAGTACTGTATCTATTCAGGCTGTTGACTTTACTGCAACTTGTACAAAACCTAAGATTTAACCATTGCATTCTGGGATTCAGAAGTAACAAGAACCTTGGCTTCTATTTCCTGGCATGATCTAAGGAATATTCAGAAGTAAATCTATCCAACTAAGTCTCTATCTTCTTTGCTTGCACTCAGCTTCTTTACCAAAAGCAAGACTTACAAAATGACTGCTGTAACTACGTCCTACTTTTCAGAGATTATTTTAGTAGATTAAGAATTTGAGCCGGGCACGGTGGCTCATGCCTGTAAGCTTCAGCCTATGAAGCGGCCGGAGCTAGGGATCGCGGTTTGAGTCCCGCCTGGGGCCCGCAGCGAGATCTAGTTTCAAAAAAAATAGCTGGGCGTGGTGGCGTGCGCCTGTAATCCTAGCTACCTGGGAAGCTGAGGCTGGGGATTGCTTGAGTTTGTGGTACCCTGGGCAATGAGAGCCTGTGGTTCCACAGGCAAAAATAGCGAGACCTAGTCTCAAAAACAAAAAACAAAAACTCGGACTCCAGGAACACCCTTCCTAAGTGTGTTTTTCCCTATTTACAGCTGCCTGGAGGTGACTACTGTCCCTGTTCACCCAATAGGCTCCCCTTTATTAATTCATTCTACTAATATTAGTTACACACTTACTCTATATCTTCCTGGCGCTAACAAGGAAAAGATAGGCAGATTATATAGAATTAGTTTAGCTGCTGAAAGAATTTGGGGCTGGCATGGTAAAGATCTAATCAGTACCATATCTAGGAGGGTGGTGGGGGGAGCATCAGTAAGAGGAAAATATAATTTTCAAAGTCCCTGAGAATTGGTGTGTGTGAGAGACAGAAAGGAAAAACGCATGATACACAGATGGAATCTAAGACGCAGCTTCAGAGATTGAGGTCTTCAGCCCTAGGTGTTTTTCTAGTCTCTTCTCTACAGCCTACCCTTCTCTATGCAGAGAAAAGCTAGTTTGGGCTTTGGTATCTCACTTAAGTTGGTGCAAGGAGGGATATGTCCATCCATGAGCAGTGTCTGTAGGGAATGCAGTAGAGAAACCCACAAGAGACAGATGACAGTCTTAGCTTGTGACCCTGCATTTCCAACAAAGGGCAGAATGTTCCCCATGTGGGTGTTGGTCCCTAAAATGGAACTCAGAAACACCTCTGTTTCTCCCCATTGGGTAGACCCAGGCGAGCCTGGGTGACCATTTACTAGTCACTCACTCCTCCTTTACATCTCTCTGATGCCTTGAAGCATGAAGCCAAGATCAAATCACTGACAGACTACATGCAGAACATGGAACAGAAGAGGAGGCAGCTGGAAGAGTCCCAGGACTCACTCAGTGAAGAGCTGGCCAAGCTCCGTGCCCAAGGTAAATAGCTAACTACTTTATAGATCTCAAAGTCTTGACCTAAAGAAGATGCTCTAGTTGGCTGGACTTGCGATGCTTTACATTTGCTCTATTAAAGTATTTTGAGATTTTCTGTGGCATAACGGGGGGGGTAGTGTGGGGAGATGTGAAGGGAAAACAAACATATAGTCTGCCCTCTCCCTTACCTGCTTCTTTGCCCAATTTCCCTGTTACCTGAGGCAAAAGGCTCTTCTTTCTTCATCTCCTGCCTCATTTGTCACCAAGGCCCAACATTTGACCCACTAGAAACTCCTTTGTTTTTGATTATCTTCATCTTCATTGTCACTGCCCTTAATCGTAATTAAGGATTGAGTCTGTATCCACTTACCAGGGATTCCACCTTCAGTCTGTTTTAGGCTGGCCCCTGTGCTGCATTGCAAGGGACTGTTTTAGATCAGATTCTGTCTTCTGCCCAATGTATGTAACTGACCCCTTCATGGTGTCCTAGGACTTTTAGCACAAATCTGAACTTCTGCCAAGGACTTGCCTGGCACCTTCTACCCTTTGAATGAGCCCTTCCATGTGCCAGAAGGCTGCCTGACCCTCTTGTTTTGGAAAGAACCTGACAAACTCAATAAAGATAAATAAATAACAGCAGAAATTCAAGAGAAGTTACTGTAGAAATACAGCACTCGAACAGGATTACCTGCATTGTGGTGAAATGGGATCACACATATTTTGGGTTGCAATGAAAATTATATCAAGTCTTTGGAAATTTTCAAAATGAAAATTTTGAAATGGTGTAAGAATCACTGTGCTGTTTGTACCTTTTGATTCCTCAAATCTCAAACATTCATTGCAGGATTATTTATATTAGTGAAAAAAAAAATCCAGTGGTTATATGAATTGTTAGGTTTTCTAGAATTTCTTTTTTCATATTGGAGATGAAGTATGTGAGGATTATGCTTACAATGCAATTCAAGATAAAAAAAAACACATGTGATTTTTATTGGATTTTTAAAATCAGTGGATACTTACGTTCCAAGACCTGACAGTTAATATTTGAAGCGAAAATGGTTTTGATAGGGTAGTGGATTGGAAATATTTTCATTTCTTTCTTCCTTTTTTATTTTGGTTATGAACTTATTTGTTTAGTAAATATATTTTGTTTCCAATGCCATGGCCAATTTAAAAAGAGAACATGCCTATCCTGTGAACACTAACCCTGTAATATTTTCTTTATGTGATAACAGATGAATATTAGGAATACAATCCTCCACCCAAAACTTAACATGGTAAAGAACTTTTTTCTTTTGCCCATGGTTTTGCCAGTGGTACACTGAACAGAAATAAAATAGAAGCAGCATTTGAAATTAATGCAACAGACTAGAGTAATGATGTGGCCATTTTGTACCCTCCACCCCCAACTCAGACTGCCATTGCATGTGTGCAAGTAAGCACCTCTGTCTTCTGAGAAAAGACTGGTAGCTCCCTGGAGTCCACAACAGCAGCCCTTCCCGCAACTGGAAGACTTGTTTTGTTTAATCTGGAAAGTATCAACTTATATTTCTGTTCTTGTTATTATCTTTAGTTTCTTTTCTTGTTCCCAGTTCTTAGAGAATAAACAGTTACCCATGGGAGGTAAATTAGCTCTGCCTGAAATTCTAATGGTGGCATGAATCCAGGTGTCTGTGAAACCCACAGGGTGCTTTATAATGTACAAATCACAGGGCACATGTTGCCTCAAGAATTGCTCACTGGGGTGAGGTGTGGGCTGATGCATGGCCAGGTCAGTCTTGAATGGCCTCCCACATTAGCACCTTTCTCCTATGACCACCACCTCTGTCACCCAGTATGTAGCTCACCTCCTATCAGTCAGTGGCTTTCCAGTTTCTCCCTCTACAGGCATGTGCCTTGATGCTGTAGTTGTGACTGGTGGTAGAAGCTGCTGTTTCACTCTATTGCCATTTTTATTTTTAAATTTTGACTTTTGAGTTTGGGTTCTGTCTGTTAAATGTTAAATTGCCATTTAAAATTCAAAACAGAAAAAATGCATGAAGTCAGCTTCCAGGATAAGGAGAAGGAACATCTGACAAGACTGCAGGATGCCGAGGAAATGAAGGTGTGTACCGCTGCCCCTCCACCAAGCCCAGCATGCATTTGGCTTAAATTTTCTTGTTCTTGGAAAATCTGTCCTCTTCAGAGACATGTGTGGCAGTATAGGAGCGAGAAGGGAGGGACCAGTGCTGCGTTTTCAGAACTGTTCCCGGATTGTGGCTTGGCTGGGAAATAAGATGAAGAGGTACCCAGGACCCCTGAGGGGTCTGTGAATAATAGTTAGGTTGCATGAGTGCATTTTTCTTCACTGTTGCTGATGAATGGAGAAGGAGCAGCAGCTGCCAGTCGCTGCGGGGTCACTATGGCTTTAGGGCTGGCTTCTGAAGAAACGCTCACCCCTGCCTTCAAATTGGAGAAAATATACTCCCCCTTGTTCTTTTTTTAAAGAAACACCCAAAATCTGAATTTCCATCTTAGTTATCAAGATTTCTGTGTGTGGTAACATTTTTAAAACAGTGAAGGAATAGGCAGAAAAAAAGTGGTTGGGAAATAAGAATTTTAGGTGAAGAAAAGAAACCATGAAAAAAATAGAGGTTCTTGATTAGCTGTAGGCAAACTCCAGGCCCATGGGTGTGCAGGCTATGCTCTTGGCATGACCCTGCTCTGGTCAGACTTGGTCAGTGGCATAACCAGGCCTTGCCTCTGTGCATCCTTTCCCTGGTTTCACATTGCCTTGATGAGGAAGTCTCTTTTGAATTGTAAATCCATGCAACAGGCAGGGCTCCGCTAGTTACATAACCTTTACAAATGAGGAAGTGTGGTTCCAATAGGCTAGTGACTTCTCTAAGGCCCCCTGCCTAGTAAGGGATCCATGCTCCCTGACTGACTTGGCTAAAGAAGACAGGTGGCTCAGGTGAGCCATAGAAGGTCTATTTACTCATGGGCTAATTTGCTTCTGGGTTTTGTACTCAGTTTTCTAACAGATCCTGGGATTTTGTCAAGCAAGGTAGGTTCTGGGGCTCTTTAGTTTGGGGATCTGACAGCTGGGAGACATGTGGGTTAGGAGGCAGAAGCAGGCAATCCAGGGCTTGTCACTGAGTGGGCTGGGGGCCAATACATAGATGACACATTTCTCTTGGCCTGGGTTGCAGAAGGCACTGGAGCAGCAGATGGAGAGTCACCGGGAAGCTCACCAGAAGCAGCTGTCCAGACTTCGAGATGAAATTGAGGAGAAGCAGAAAATCATTGATGAGATTCGGGAGTGAGTTGGCGCGGGGTTCATGGATGTGGGGGAGGGCATGGCTCTTAAGCCAGCCTGGAAGAACATGGATTCTAACTGAGCTCCCTGATAGCTTGCCTGGTGGCCTCTGTGCTCTGCCTTCATGACCAGCAGCAGGACATGCTGTTTTCAAGCGCTGTTCTCCCTTCTGGAACTGAGCCTTGGAGGGCTCTGATGGAGCAGATGGCAGGCGAGCCCAGCTGCCCTTCCTGGTCCCTGCAGAGCGGGGTCATGTTGGTGACTCAGCTGGACAGATTATAAGCCTCAGTGGCACTGCATAAAAGTCTGAAAAAAGATCTAAGTCCGTCCTGACTTGGGTTCTGAAAGTCAATGCTCCAGAGAGCATTAACTCCTTTCCTTAACACGTACACAATGTACAACTTCAAGCCAACCAGCTTGAAGAGAGCCAACTCAGAGAGCCACGGTTGTGTGTCTGCACTCATGGTGGACCTGATGGCATCAATAAAGCCCCTGAACTCCACCCCTGACCCGGGCAGGATAGTCCCCTATTCTGTTCTAGCTACTGAGCTCCCTTCTCCATACTGATAACCCTGTGCCCACCCCAGCTTCCTGCCTTATTGGCAACACACAAGTCTCCCAGCTGTAAGGTTTCTTCATATTTCTCTCTTGAGGATTCCTAATGTTAACTCTGTGGGGTTCCTTAGGATTCTTTGAATATCTCTGCAGTAAAATATTTTAGGAGCCCTAAGTAAAAGATTTTCTCCCGTCCCACTTTCTGTAGATGAAGCAAGGTTACATGATTCACTTAGTGTCGCTGTGCTAAAGAGGAATCAAACTGGAGTTTAATTCTTCAGACTACTGATCCAAGCCTCCCCTCAGTGGATGAGAGCTGCTCATTTAGCACATTTGCATTTTGATAGAGGAGATGGTAACTGAGGCAGAAGTGTAAATGGTGTGATCGAGGCTCTGTGCACAGCCTACCTCAGAAAGCACTGATCTTTACCTCTCCTTCTGAGTGTTCCCCACCTCCAAGACTGTCATTTGTGTTGTGCTTCCCCCTTCAAGCATGTCTCATGTTCATCCTTCTGATTAATTGCCCTTAAATGCTCCAGTGGGAGGGGAAAAAAAGAAAGGGAAGGAAGGTGAGGAAAAGGGTGGGTCAGTGAGCAAGTTAGCTGGTGAGAAGTACCCCTGGCCTGTGCCTTTTGGGTGGACTCTGGGTTTTCTTTTCGAGCATGTGTGCTGTGTTCCCTCCGTCAGGGAAGTGTGATGGCAAAGAAAAGCTTCACCCTAAGAACTGGCCTGCTGTGAACATTGGCCACATGATCCAGCCAGGTGGTGGAGTTTCTATTCTGCAGTAGCAAAACCGGATGTTTCCGTATTACCTTTCTCCACACCCTCCTTGGGGACTCATGTGGTATGCCCCTGTGTCAGTCAGAAGTTTGGATTTGGGAGATGTTTTCAGACTGTCACACCAGAGAGGAAGGGAAGATTGAAGTGGCCAAATAAGGCTCTCTGAGTAGGTGCATAACATCTTTGGGGAAGATAGCACAATTTTTCTGACCAAGCTCGCTTTCTCTGTTTTAAAATATCAGCTTCTTTTCCATCTCATTATTTTGATCTCAAAGCTCTTACACAAGCCAACTATAAATACCTCCTCAAAGTCAATGTTTCATGCCTCTTAGATGATCCCCAGAAATTAGTTTTCACTTGGGCAGGGAGGAATCTGTGAGGGTGTTCTCTGATCCTTCAAAATACTCCAGAATTGCTGCCTTTATTGCACAGAACTAATGGGGTTGGAACAGAACTACATCTTTAGTGGGATGACTCGGGATTTCAGACGGATGTGGAATGTATTGCTTTTCCCCTCAATTTCAGTTTGAATCAAAAACTGCAACTGGAACAGGAGAAGCTCAGTTCTGATTATAACAAGCTGAAAATAGAGGACCAGGAGAGAGAAATGAAACTGGAAAAGCTCTTGTGAGTGCACTTTAAATATTTCCTCTGTTTCCCCATGCCTCTTGAAGTCTTAAAAAGTCTTATTTTGGTGATTCAGAAGCTAAAATAATCTGGTTCCATCAGGCCAATTAAAACTGGCAGTGGTTATTTGTGTGAGTTAGTTTGTCTTATCTGCAGATGCAAACAGTACCTGCAATGGTTCATGATTCCTTTTTGTTTTATAGATTGCTCAATGATAAAAGGGAACAAGCCCGAGAGGACCTCAAAGGGCTGGAGGAGACAGTGGTATGTCAACCTATTTTCTAACTGACGTTAGTATCAATGATCAAATTAGCTTATGATTTGTCAAATGTACTTAATATATGTTAATATCTCTCTTACACACCATTTTACATAGAAGACATCCTGTGAAAAAGGGAGGCTTGTATAATTACCCCCAAACTTTTGGCTGAAGGGTTAACCATCAATCTAATGAATCCGCCAATTCGTCTATCTTTACTGTTATAATCTCTTGATCCCCTGAGTGAGAAATTGAACTCAATTACAAGTCAGTGCCTGTGGTATTTTAGCCTCCATACTTTATTCAGCAGATATTTATTGTGCCCCCGTGCAGGACTGGCATTCTTTTCGATGCTCAGGCTGCATCAGTAAACTACAGAAATAAGATCCTGGCCCTGGTGAAGCTTACTTTGAGCTGGGCATGGGACAGTGAAGAGTAATAGGGTAAACCTTGAATTCCATTACATGGTTAAAGAGTGCAGAGATTGGTAGTTGGAGGAGGCACCCTGGGAAGGTGAGATTTGAATACAGACTTGACATAGATGACAGAGTGAGGCACAGGGATGTCTGGAAGCAGAAGGACCTTTTAGACAGAGGCTACATCTTATGCCACAACTCTGAGGCGAGTCCATGCCTGTCATATTGGTGGAAGCTGAGAGGTCAGTGTGACTATGGCTAAATGAAAGAGGGGGCAGGAGGCAGGCATAGAGAATTTGAGGTGATCGGGGGTGGGGGGGACAAGTCAAGGTAGATCTACAGGATTTGGGGTAGAGGAAAGGCTGACCTACCTACTTTTGGAAAGGCTCATCATTTGAAATCCTGGGGTGGTTTCCTCCATCCTACTTCTAAATTCATTGATTCTGTCTCCTCCAGTGTCTTCCATTTCAGTGACTGTACACTGTAGGATGGTGACCTGGCTCCCAGGACCCTCAAGAACTTTCAAGGGTTCTCATACAGAGAGTCAGTTCCACATAGTCTCACAATATGGCAAAAACATGTCTGACCATTTCATGTAATACAACAGCAGAGAGAAACTGTTACTTAAATGTAGTCTGCATTTTGATTCTATTGTGTTGTGTGTGTACACAAGGAACTGAGCCACGAACTAGAAACCTGGTGACCGTAGGTATAGGCAAACATTTGTTCCGGGCCACACTGGGGTCTTGCTCTGTCTCCTGGGCCAGCATGAGCTGCTCCTCAGAACCAGGGCAAGGCAGGGGGCACAGGCCATTTAGGATAGGAAAAAGATGACTGTGTTGAAAGAAGTCAGGCCTGTCTAGCTTAGAGAAGGTTGTGGACAGGGACATGAAAGGAATCTCTGAAATGTCTGTTTTACCAAAGAATTGATACCCATAATTAGTGATAATTATAAAAACTCAAAAAATACTGAACATGAAAATATTATGCCCAGTCAGAGAGAAATGGTATTTCTGTGTCTTCCTTTTTACTCATGAAGCCTCCCACACTGCCTCACTTCCATCCCTACTCTTCCAAGCCCTTACCTGCATATTCACTCTTCTACCTTCTTCTCTCCCACATGAACCCACATAGGGGCACAATCACTCATTATCTCTCAGACATATCACACTTCACACCCTCTCACACCCACATTCACCTGTGCCCCCTCTCTCACAGGCCCTCACATTCAAGTTCTTCCCCTGCGCTCATCCACATATAAGTACTTACTATGTACATACTCAATACACGCTCAATACAGTCCCTCTCGCACTTAATATTGAACACACACTTTCTCAATTGCACACTCACTTGTGTACACATGCAGTTGGTGCACTCATTCACTCCCATATTCTTGCTCACCCTCAGCTCATACCCACAGTTCATTCATATACTCTTGCACAAGCACTGTCACTGAGTACACTGCCCTAACACATCTGTAGACATTCACACTCAGCTTTCACATTTGCTTACTAACAGTCACTCCTGTGTTCATTTACTTACCTTCCCTCACATGTTTATGCAAAGCCTACACTCTCTTACTTGCTTTCTCTCACCCATGAGTATATTCTTCTGCCTTTTTGTTGTTCAAATACATTTTTAGTGCATTTTCCTCACTAGCCTCCTCATATCTATTGACTCTCCCTCCTTCCAACCAGCGCACGCATGCCCCATGTGCACATCCTACACGCCATACCCCGCATGCTCACATAACAAGCCTGCTGTTCCTTATTCCCACACTCATCCATCACACCCTCCCTCACACCTGGATAAAGCCACGGACACAGAGCCTCCCTTCTCCCTCTTACTGCCCCCACACATCTTGCACACATACATTTTTTAGACCCCAAATTGGAGCACATAGAATATGCCACTTAAACTAGGATGTTTTCACTTACTCTTCCATCAGAATCCTCCTCAATCCCAAAATGTTCCTCAGAAACATGCTTGCTGTCCGTGACTCTCTGTTTTTGAGCCTTGTGAGCTCAACGCCTGGAATATTTGGGCAGGGCTGAAGCCTGCTGTCCAGAACTCAGAGCCTGGGAAACCCCCTCAGGGGAACTTAGTGGAAGGTGCAGAGTCGGGGGCTCAGTGGAGATTCCTCTGCAACCCTATCTCACTTCAGCAGGACACTTTGGACTTAGGCTGGAACCCTCATCCTGCACTTGATGGTCAAGGGACTTTCACATCTTTCACATCCCAGGCTCACTGCTTTCATGGCCTGGGCCGTGGTCTGTGGTGGGAAAAACTTGAGGGAAAGAAATGAGAAGTGATAATAGATATGATGGAGAGAAAGTCATTGCCTCAGGAAGCCAAGACCTAGTTGTCCTGCACAAAATGTGTAACCAGCTACCTTTAAGGATTACTGCTCCTCCTAGACTATTGAGTTTTCCTAAAAACAAACAAAGTAAGATGAAATCGTAAATTTAGGATCATATTATTTATACTCAAATCTCAAGGAAATGCTTCACCCTTTGACAGGATACTGTGTTATCTCATTTCCCTTTGGTGTGGTGGTATTTTTTCATGGAAAATATTTACTGTGACTAGTTCAATCAGTAATGAAATCCCTGAAGTTGGAAGAGCATGCAGAGCTGGGGTTCAGGAGGCTGGGCTCTCTCAGGTTCACTGTTTCTGCACAAATGTGAGCCCTGAGCTGTTTCCTGGTACCTGCCCTAGAAGGGGCTAAACCTTAGACAGGTATGATGTGCACAGAATTCATAACGGAATATTTGGTTTACTGCAGAAAGCAATTTACCTCATCTGAGGAGGCAATTGACTTCGGGTGCTTGGAATTTTGACACTGAATTGCAAATTTGTACCAACAATAAGACCTTAAATTAACACAAGAACTTTATTCTGAGAAACTTAGTGTTTCTTTACTTTTATGGTCCTTTTTCTTTTCCTTTCTTTTTTTTTTTTTCCTGTGAGTATATGTGACATTCTACATTCGAATAGATCAAGTTAGACAATTTGAAAAGTGTGACTGTGAATTGATCTCTTTCATTTCTTATGGGAAAAATATTCCAGTGGTAAAGACATGGTAACTTGAATGGAAGGAAATTACTAGATTTTTTTGATCTTGTTATCAGGTCACCGGGTTTGACCTTGATTCTTGTCAAAAAATAACACTAATTTCTTAAGGTCCTTTTATAGGAAATAATTCAAAATGAAGGGGAAAATGCTCCCAAGAAGTTAATGACACTGTAATTTATAGCAACAATAGAAGGAATCAATAAAAGCCTAATGAATAAGTGACTGTCAAACGTGATTCCTCCATAACTTAATACTAGCAATGTTTATTGAGCACTTACTTTATGCCAGGAACTGTTATAAATATTTTTATAAATATCATCTTATTTAATCCTGACAACCATAGCTGTGAGGCAAAGCTTATTTTTATCCTGTCACAAATAAGAAAACCGAGGCACAGAAAGTTAAGATAACTTGCCCTGAGCCACCCAGAGGTCATGAACTGCCTCATCCTCACATTCAGTGATGAAAAGTAAATGAGCATCTGGACCAGAGCCAGAAGAGTATGTGGAAACTTGAGGAAAGTCAGTCAGTGAGGTTAGGAGAAACCATGCATAGCTTTTCATTTAAGCTTGCTGGCATTATATATGATGTGTATGTGACAAACTAGGGAAAAACATTCTTTTCTGGTACACCATAACCCATTATAAATTTTTGTGAGAAAACTTGAATTTTTGTGGTTGAGGAAAAATAAAAAAGAAGTTATTTGACTAAAGCAAATGTGTAGGACTGTGTTTTGGCTGCTAGTTCTTTGTTGAGGTTTCAGTCTCTGCACCTAGGTATGCTCTTGATGAGACACCAGGTGGGGGAGGGTGGGTGGATGTGTGGGCTGGGCAAATGGAACACCATGACCTTGGTTCAGGGCTGATGTGTTATGAATTCAATGTGTCCCTGCACTTACATGGCATCTTAATAATCTCTTCCAGTCTCGAGAACTGCAGACTCTGCACAATCTCCGCAAACTCTTCGTCCAGGATCTGACTGCCCGGGTAAAAAAGGTGAGTTCTTGAGACCTGAGCTGAATGGGACTGAGAAGAAAATCACCAGAAAGAATCATTTTTCATAGAACTATCACTAAAATTGGGCTGATTAGGCTTAAAAATGAAAGACTTTATACCAGAGAATGTCATTAAAAGAATGTGCTGGAGGCAATAGAAAACAAATACTTTGGGGCATATTTCCATCTGATTTTTTTCCTTTAGTAAAAGGGAGCGATAATCCTTTCCCTTCATTTCAAGCAAATACACATTTATCTGGCAGTGGTGTTGAAAAGCAGGGAAAATCCAGAGGGGTCTCATTAGACAGCCCCAAAGACTGGTGAGAAATTTCAGAAACTGAGTGAAGTCAGAGGTGACAAACTCTGGTTTGCCTCTTAGGAGGTGCTTGGTGAGAGTTTATGAAGCATGTTAACATCCCACATCTTATTTGCTCTCCTAGCAGCCACATAAGTGGATTTCTTTGTGTTCTGTTTTGCACTTGTAGAGACAGACTTACTGGTTAAGTAACTTGCCCAAGATTGCTAGGCTGGGAAGAGTCTGAGGTAGAATTAGAATCTGCTCTGTGTGACTTTTGAGCCTGCACTTGTTTGGTCCTCTTGCCACTCACAGAGATACTGGGGAATCACCATAGGATGAAAACAGAGTGTCTTGCTAGGATTTCAGGAAGGAGTAAGCAAGCAGCAGCAGCAGAAGTAGTAACACAGTTACTTTTTATGCATGTTTTGAAAGTAATGGAAGAGGAGCAATGGCCCATATCCAGAGGTATAATAAGATAGAAGGTATATTCAAGAATACTACTTAATATGGGTGTGTGTGTGTGTTTATATGAAGTTTTCAAGGGGAATACATGAACAATTTAAAGAGGAGAGAGTAAATTGAGTTGACTATGAGAGGAACAGGATAAGAGCATAAATCCATTTATTAGACTTGATCAGCAGATGGGTCGCTTTTTCCAGGGGAGAGGGGTGAAGTCAAGATGGAGTCATTTGCACCAAAATACATAGCAATAGATAGAAGTTTCCAGTCTCTTGATCTTTTTAGTTAATTTCTATTTCCTGGAACATGGAGGAAGAGAATGGGTGAGCCTCTGGAGACTATAGGAGGCTCAGACAGCTGTGGGAGGACCTGCTGGGGATATATGAAAGACTGCTAGACCCTCGCATGGTGTTGAGGGCTAGAGAATGCCATTTCTGTGGCATCTGCCAGCCTGGTTCTAGTGAACTTAGAAGTGTGGAAATGAAAATGAGAATAATGGGAGATTTCAAACCTGCATGGTTCAGACAGATAAGTAGTGACCACACAGGACCTGGACTAGGTAGGTGATGAAGAGGAGACCAGAAGGGTCATGACAACAAGTGAAAAGGCTTGATAGGAAAGAGGTGGTGTCCAAGGCAAATGAAGAACTTGAGACCAGGTTTCCTTGGTTTCATGGTGTAGGTCTTGGAAGGGGCTACTTTTAGAAGAGTGGTTCTCAGAATGTACTCATCTGACCAGTAAAATTGGGGTCAACTAGAAATTTACTACAAACATAGATGCTCAGACATACTCCATATCCACTGAATTTAGCACTGGGGTGGGCCCCAAAATCTGAGTGTTTACAAATCTATTTCCAGGTGAAGCTTAAACATGCCTGGTTTTAGACAGAAGGGACACTGGTTGTGATACTTCTATTCCCTCTCAGAAAAAAGAAGGGTGATCACTTCTATAGTTAGATGAAGCAAATGAGCATATGCCAGCTTTCACACTGATATTTCTTAATTCGTCTTGGAACTCTTCCTTTTCAAAAGTCTGTTTACCTACCTACAAGAGTGTTATCTATCATAAACAGAGATCACCTGTCTTTCAAAAGAAGATCTGTAGGTTTTTGTTTTTGTTTTTTTCCTACCCCTCTTTAAAAAGTCACACTTCAACCAACAGAATTAGTTAATTGGGAAGGTTATTCTTCCTTTTCACCCTGCCTTCAGTCTCACCGTCAGCAGACACTGACATTGGAGTCTCCCATGATGCTTCTTAGGCCCTTTGGTGCCATATTTGGACTCCAGAGTGTTCTCGCACACGTATCTTCTACTTTATCTGTGCTGCTCTGCTTGGCAGTGCTAGAAAACTGGCAGTGTTGTGCCAGCTTCAGGCTCTGATAATTTTCAAGTGTTTATTTAACAGAGTACCTGGATGCTGTGACTAATTTGGTATGGATTCATTAGGGGATTATAGGGAACTGGAAATGGAAGGGACAAGCAGAAGCCACTGAGGCTTCCCTAGGGAATACGTAGATGATTGCTTGGGGATTTATGTCTCAGGCATAATGTTTGCAGTCATATTTAGGGTTGGGTTCTCACAGCGATGGGTCTTAATGAGTTTTGGAACTCTTCCTTTTGAAAAGTCGTGTTTACTACCTGGAAGAGCAGTACTATCTTAAACAGAACTCATCTGTCTTTCAAAAGAAGATTTGAAGTTTGTTTTGTTCTAGCCTTCTAAAAAGTTGCACTTCTAACCAACAAATGGAATTAATTGGAAAGATTGTTCTCTCCAAACTTTTAGATACCCTGTTCATTTTTTGTTTTAAGAATGAACTATGGTGGGATTTGGGATTTAAACATTATTCCTTGGCACACGTCATCCACATTATGTTGCATGGAGATGGGCACATTATGTTGCATGGAGACGACCTGGCCCTTGACCCCTGACCCCTTGTGTTGATGCAGAGTGTGGAGCTGGACAGTGATGATGGAGGAGGCAGTGCTGCCCAGAAACAGAAAATTTCCTTCCTGGAGAATAACCTGGAGCAGCTCACTAAGGTTCACAAGCAGGTAAGAGTCTTGCCAGTTTCCCTCTGCTTTTCTTTCTCTGACGAGAGATGTTCTGACAGATTTAATGACAGTGTGGGGTGAAGGATTTAAATTTGAAGAACAACACATCATCAGAGAATATCAGTTTTAGGGGCCTGGATCTTCATTAGTCTCCAGTGACTTTCTTCACATATAAAATACAGCGTGTCTTCATTGGACATATAACAAAATATAACAAAATCACTTTTATCAGAGGCTAATTGAGAACAGGAGTTAAGTTCCTAGGGCATATTTCTATTCCCCCAAACATGCCCGATCTTCTAAATAAAGACCAAAAACATGAATAATGTTAAGCAGTCATTTGTTTTCGTTCGTTCATTCATTCATTCATTTTGTTTATTCCAATTTAGAGTTGCGTGACAGAGCTGATCTTGACAACTCAAGTTGCAGTACAGGAGCTACCCATGGACAGTATGCTCTTTCCTTGCAGAGTGTGCATGCATGTGTGCTTGCGTATACACACACACACACACACACACACACATACACACAGAGCCTCTCATCACTCGCTGACTCAAAACTGGGACAAGTTAGACATGACAATCAATTGAATGTGGGATTTGAGGATGTGGGAGGAAATCCTAGGGCCCAGAGAAACCCATGTAGGCATGAGGCAAATGTACACACTCCCCAGAGACATAGCTGGGACTCTTTTTTTCTTTTCAACATTATAATGAAATGATTGATGTTGAGTGAGGTGACCTCATTCAAACATCTGCTGTGCTTTCTTTTATTGAAGCTACACAAAGACTTGAATTTGAGCTCTCTGGGCTTGGGGAGTGGGATGTTCAGAGTTCAGCTTTTTTACCCTGCCTCTAGACAGGGTAAATGTCTATCTGTCCCATGTCTCCAGACACTGGCTTCAGAGTCTCCTATGACAGCTCTGAGGCCCCTCAGTAGACCCAAAGCTGCACAGAATGCCAAGGGGACACTACTTAACTGGCGTAGGCCCCTTACTTGACAGAATAGGAGATAGACAGGGAGAGGAAGCACCTTACTTTATCCCCTACTTGGGAGAACTAGACCTGGAACTGACCCCATGACCTCCTTTTAGCTCTGTCACTCTGTTTCCTGGGCATCCTCTTAGGTCCTAAACTCTGGAGTTTGTCTAGAGAAATGGAGACTGATAACCATGTCCAAGCCTCCTGGTGATTTAGGAGGGTTGTCTGTAGCTCACTTCTGATTAAGTGCTGGACTGGTTGTGACTTTTCCTTAAGTCCCAAAGACTTCTGGGATGTGGCAGAAATGACCCAACTTTTGAACCACATGGCAGAGGGTGTATCATTTCTTCTCTCTGTTTTAAGTTACTGAGTCCTGATAGCTCAAGGTTCCTCATTGTAAAGTGGGAGGAATTAGCTTACCTTTGTGTTGTGGGGACTGAGGAGATCGTTCACTTCCTTTGACTTGTCGAATTCTCTTCAGTATCACCAACAATGGCATTTTTGCAAAGGGAAGATGTCATATTCACAGTGGTCCAAGGTATTCAAGCAAACAGTTGAAGAAACATGTGAAAATAAAAACTGCAAAGGAGCATGAAAGAGTGCTGTGAATAATTAGTCATTAATTCTATGAATATTTATTAAATATCTGCTATCTGTCAGAGTTAGGGTTGGGGACACAGGTGAAACCCCAGATGTGGTCTGAGGGATGGCTTGCTTTTGTATTACACTTCCTGATTTTCAAAAGTTTACTTGAATCCTTTGGGTCCCCGCCTTTGTCCCATTATACGGCGTATTTTTCACTTTCTTTTGACCAGTCTGAGACTTGTACTGGCTTATACAAAGCTAGGTGATCAGAAAATAGTAGAGCTAGCTCTTGGCCTCACTTATAACCTAGGATGGAACGGGTGCTTCCCCCTTCTCCCCCCAAGTTGTATTTGGCATATAGCACTGTTTTCGTTTCAGGTGTACAACACAATGGTTTGACATTTGTATATATTGCAAAATGATTATCCCAACAAGCATACTTTGTTAACAAAGTATACTTAACATCCATCATCACTCACAGTCACAAACTTTTTTTTTCTTTTTCTTTTTTTTTTGTGGTGAGAATTTATGAGATCTATTCTCATAGCAATTTTCAAATAAATATACGGTAGCATGCTAATAGTTACAGTCACCGGGCTATGCTTTATAGTCGCAGAAAAAACTGGATTCCCCCATCCATTTTGCTCACATCCCAACCCCTGACTCGGGCAACCAACAGTCTGTTTTCTGTGTCTATGAATTTGGATTTGTTTGTTTTGCAGTTTCCATGTACATGTGAAATTATACAGTACAGCATTTGTCTTTGACTCACTTCACTTAGCATAGCTGGTTTCTTCTTAATTAAGGGTCTTAGGTCATGAAAGGATGAGCAGTACTTTTTTGCCCCTGGATCAGCAGCACAGTGGAGTCCTAACCACATGCTGGTGTAGACATATGTCCTGCATGGAAGGAGGCCATCAGAGTACTCCCGGACATGCCTGCCTTTCACTGAATGCCTTTGAACTTGCTTTCAGTTTTTAGCTTTCATGTGCTCACATCATGTTTTCCACTGTATTCACATTACCCCCCAAAGATGTAAATTCTACCCTAAAAGACCCCTGTGACTACAAAGGGTTTTATATTTAGCCTATACTTCTACCCCTTCTTGGTACCCCTTGAGTCACATCTTAGGGGATATGGAATTGGACTCTCAGGGTGTGGGATTTTTATTTTCTTTTACTGATTCCAGAACTTCCGGTCATAGGGACAATCAAGACAACCTATCAGGGGGCGGTAACTGTCGAGCTGCTGCCAGGGACTCTCCTGTCACTTTCTTGGTCTCCCGCCATGGGCCTGCTGGCCCAGTGCCTCCTTGGCGACTCACCGTGCTTTCCCTCCCATCACAGCTGGTCCGGGACAACGCAGACCTACGCTGTGAGCTGCCCAAGCTAGAGAAGCGTCTGCGCGCCACAGCAGAGCGGGTCAAGGCCCTGGAGAGTGCGCTGAAGGAGGCCAAGGAGAATGCCATGAGGGACCGCAAGCGTTACCAGCAGGAGGTGGATCGCATCAAGGAGGCTGTGCGAGCCAAGAACATGGCCAGGAGGGCCCACTCAGCCCAGATCGGTATGTGCACCTTTCACCTGGGCCTTGCTAGCAGGCGAGGACTCCAGCAATCAGAAGCCCTGGTGCTCCAGGTCACCTGGGTGGTCCCCCTGGAATATGGGGAGACCTGCATCGGGCTTGCAGGACCTGGGCTGGTTGGTGCCATTCCAGTGCCCTGTGCCCATCCTGGAGGGGTGAGGATGTCAGGTACCCACTTCCTTATGTTGGCCATTCCACCGTTCGTGGTGATTTCAAAGCTGCTGAGGAGAGCAGAGAAACCAGCCAGTCTAGGCAATTGGACATTGTCTGTAAACAGAGATATACGTTCAGAACACTGGAACATACATGCGTGTGTTTCTCAGAAGGCTTGAGCACCCCTTCTGTTCTATACCAGACAGAACCTTGAGGGAACTGAATATAGCAAAAGTCTCAGGGAAAAGTGCTTGCAAAGTGCAGTTTCAAAATACCCTGGAACAAGCCAGATCTGGCATCAGAGATTGGGGTGTAGTTCCAAGCCAGGGAGAGGGGCTTGGGCATCCAGCCCCTTAAGACTTGCGTTTGGGTACATTGCTGATGCTGGGAATGAGCATGTGGTTGCTGAGTCAGAGCTCCCAGGATAGAGTCACAGGAATAAAGAGGATTTAGGGATGTTCTCTCCCTTTTTTAAAAGTTGAAACATCTCCAATATTATGTAATATTTCTCTCCATCAGATATTGCTGTGCAAATGTTTCATAGCCAACAACTTCATGTTTCTCATTTTAAGATCATGCCTTAGATTGGTGGTTCATTGCATTTGTTGGATTTTATGCCTCTTGAAAATCTACTAAAAACGGTGGACACCTCCCTCAGAAAAGAACGCACCCAGGCAGAATTCTGCATCCTGTATCAGGTTGCACAGGTACCCTTGAAACTGAAAGGGCCCTATGGATCACCTGCAGATAAAACTGAAAGTTCTTTGTTCCCAATTTTCCTCATTCTGAATTAAAGTAATTGATACATGAATTCTTCCTGGTCCTTAAATATTGGGTGCCTTTCATTTTCAACTGTGTTAATTAATAGGAAGACAAAACTCAGACTGTCAGAGAGTGCTGGTGGTTGATAAGAGTCATCATAGTGATAAGAACTGTGCCTCTGGGTTTTTTAACATGACTGTGGCTCTATGAGGGTGACTATCAACAATTCTGAATGTCTGTTCTCTTCTTTTGTTGATTGGATTTAGCCAAGCCCATCCGCCCTGGACACTACCCAGCATCCTCTCCGACAGCTGTCCATGCCATCCGAGGGGGAGGAGGTGGTTCTTCAAGCTCCACTCACTACCAGAAATAAATATGAAGTGAGTCCCTGGCATCGGGATGCTTTCTCTAGGGCAGGTTCCTGCTCCCACCAGCCTGTCTCCACCGTACCTGTGTGGACCTGCAGTTGAGAGGAGAGAGCAAGTCTACTCTTGGGGGTTCTAGGATATGACGGGCCTAGGTTATGGGCCTATGCTTAACTCAGTTTAGAGATACAGTCTTCTAGCTGGGGCCACTTGGCACTGGGGACCCTCCAGGATCTGGTGAGGGTGTGGTGAATGATTGGCCTGAGCTTGCTTTTGTTTGGGGGCCTCCACTCTGTAACTGACACCCAAAAGGGCATTATCTATCAACTGCAAACCTGGGTGGCTGCATTAAGTTTCAGGAACTGAATGTAGAGAGAGAGCCAGCAAGATTATCAAAAGTCATATATTTATAATTACTCTTTGATCTCAACAAGTGGGGTTTTTAGGGATGTGCTCGCTTATATCTAGGTAGGTCCAAACCACATTTTTTTTTTTTAAGACAGTGGTCTGTAAACTTCTCTTTCTATAACCTATGTGCCCAGTGTTGCTCTACCCGCAAAAGAAAGCAAAGTGGAAGAGAGGAGGAGAGAGCAGTCTATCTTTCTGTGCTGGAGAGAGGGAAAAGACATGACTGGTTGGGCAACTGGGTCTGTTTAGAAAAACTCATTGCTAAGAGATGGCTGTGGGTGGGCAGCCATGCTCTACATGCATTGAACAGGACTTGTGCAGCACGCTGTGCTGGACGTAATGACACGTCCCGCACTTTGCGTGAGCATGTGGAGGGCTGGGTGCGCTAGACCCCAGCAAGCACTTAATAAATATACCAGCCCAGGATCCAGCGTGCAGAGACTGTGCCATGGACACTTCCCTTGAGTAGTGCCACTTCGCACAGGTAGGCACTATTTCAGCCAGCTGTGCATCTTCTCACACTGAGGACTGAAAAATCAGCAAGTCTGTAAGACTTGTTCTGACCCATCAAGACAATTTGCTTCTTTGGTATGGGTGTTTAGTTTTTTGTGTTTTTTGTGTTTTTTTTTTTTTTTTGATCTAAAATGAGAACCTCCTTGGCCCACCTTATACAGATCTTCTTTGACTGATGATGGGGTTATGTCCCAATAAATGAGTGAGCTGAGAATGCTGGTGAGACTGTGGAGTGTCAGTTGTTTCCCCTGTGGTCACAGGGTAGACTGGGAACTCTGTTCACTGCTGTCACCCAGCATTACAGAGAGTCAGACTCCCTGCTTCTGGCCTGGGCAAATATAAAAATTCAGAATTCAAAATTCAAACTATTATTGTTTTTACCACCATCATAAAGTTGAATTGAAAAATTACAAGTTGACTCTTTCTACATCAGGGACAATCTGTACCTACAGCTCCTTTAACTAGACTGATTTTCTCAAAAAATCAAAAATTGGCCCTGTTCATTAGTGCTAGGATGATGATGTTGAGGGTTCTAGCTTTGGACAAGAGGCCTAAATCAGGTGTCAGGCCTTCTACTTTCTTCAGTTACTTCATGACAGAGTCATTTTCCTTTTCTGTGAAATGGGGAGAATCCTCCTGGATCACTGGCATTGACATGAAGTCTAAATGAAGTCCTATTTTAAGCTGCCAAGCAGATAATAAGTGCTGGCTTAAAGTGCCGACTTCTGTTACAGGGCAGCAGTACAAGGCAGAACACGGGTGGTTCCTGGATATTGGCATATACTCTTCTGCACCGTCTCTCTGTGGCAGTGGATTGTAATCACCAAGTTAGGAAGACCCCCTCGGAGTATCCTGTTTAGTTCTTTGAACAGCTATAAAGGGTCTTGAAGATGCTGTCATATATCTAGATGTTGTGAATAAGAACGTTGACTATTTTTTAAGGAACTGAATGGGCATTTATTAGTGGAGGTTAAGAGAGGATAACAACCAGTGGGGTATGAAATTATCATTGAAAGTGAGGCAGTATCAAGCCAATTTTTGAAAAAATGTTGGGAGTACATTGTGCAGGTGAGATCACAACCTTTTAGAGGTGGTCTTTCCTGATCCTTGGGATTCTCACTCTGTGTGTGTGTGCCCTGGTGGCCATGTTCTTGGCTGCTGACTCTCCCCAGTCCTCCTGCTGGGGCTGGAGGGACCTTGTGTGTTTGGGCAGTGCCTGGATGTCTTTGGAATTCTCTTGTCTTCATTTGGCGGTTCAAGGAATATAACCATATATTATATCTTGTTTTATCTTCAAGGTTTAGAGCAATTGAAAAATGCCAACCTGGGGCCGGGTGTGGTGGTGTGTGCCTTTAATCCCAGCCTACGAAGGGAAGCCGAGACTAGGAATCACTTGAGTCCGTGGGTTCGAGACCTGCCTGGGACAACATAGCGAGACCTAGTCTCAAAAAATAGCTGGGCATGGTGGCGCGTGCCGCTTGAGTCCGTGGTACCCTGGGCAACATGAGTCTGTTGTTCCCTGACACCTAGCCTCAATTAAAAAAAAAAAAAAAAAGCCAACCTGTAGAAATCAGAGATCCACATCAAGTTAGATCTTATCCCATCTAGTTCAGATCCAACAGGGTGCTGCTGCCCAGGGCAGGGAACTAGCTTTTTCAAACCCTGAATCTGGTCATGGGGTGGTGTAGTGTGGCAAACTAAGCATGTGGGACAGATGCGGGTTCCAACCCTACCCTTGGTGCTCGACTCCTTTGTGATGCTGACCCAGTGACTTGATTCTCCAGCCTTGGTTTCCTCATCCACTACATATGATCAGGGGTGGAGAGCCTGAGCTTGGTTTGGTGAAGAACTGGACAGAGGCGACTCTGCTCTTAGGCAGTGATAATGCTTGTTGGGGAGACAAATAAATGTGGTAACTTCAAGCAGTGGTGTATATCTTGAAGAAAGTAAGAAGAGGCTAATGACATAGAGATGGAGGGCATTTATTTATAAGGGCGCAACATCTTAGCTGAGAGCTGAATGATGAAGGACTCCTACCATCAGCATCCGGCAGCAGAGTGGCACAGTGTTTGCTGGAAGGTGGGAATGACTGTAGCATATTGGGAGCCACAGGATGGCTGGATGGAAACAATTGGGGAGATTATTGTAATTACAGTCCTTGGAAGGAAGGTTAGGGGCCAGGTCAGCGAGGCCTTTGAGCCTGAGGTGAACAGTGAGAATGTGACCTGAGTACCCCAGGCCACTAGAGGGGTGGGGGGTTGGACACAGGAATGGTGGACCTAGTTGGTGACTGAAAAGATCACCTGAGCTGGGCTCTGGAGAAAGGACACGTGAGGTGAGAGAGCAGGGAGCTCCCCAAAGTGTCTCTTGGAAAGGAATAACACTGAGCTGAGGTGGTGGCATATGGTCAGACTCAGCCAGAGTCACAGGATGAACAGAGGTAGTTCTGGTTTGGGTTCTGGCCACCGGGTATCTTTTAATGATGGCTGGGAAAATTGGTCACGAGCAGGCTTTATGGAAGGAGGGAGTATGGTTTTCATCATTCTGATGACAAGATGTCTCTTAGCCATCTGACCTAGCTCACCATCCCAGTGGGAGTGTTGCATAGGTACTTATGAGCCTGTAGCTCTGGAGAAAGGCCAGGATTGAGGCCTTAGAGGGTTACAACCTATAGACGGTGCTTACGGCACTAGTCTGAAGGAGCTAACCTAGACGGACTGAGCAGAGAGGGGAAGGGTTCTACCGGGCCCTGGAGACTAGAAATGAAAGATAGGAAGGAGCTAGTGCCAGCACACTGGTCTGAGAAGGAGAGTGTGAGGTTTGGGGAGGCAGAGTACAGGTCTGGTTCCTAGAAGAGCGAATGGTCAGCTATATAGGAGGCTCTTCAGAGTCTAGGAGAGATGATGACAGAGACAGGGTGATGTCAAAGTGCCGCTTCAGTGAGAAGAGGGGAAGGTGAGCACAGTCACCATGGGCTAGAGACAGTGGGGTGGGAAAGCTGTGCTTGGCTGACCAGTGGAGGGTATAGGGATAAGAGAAGTTCCATTCCTCTTCTAAAGCTGGAGATCAGATGGCTTATTTGTATGCTGATGGTGCTGAACCTGGTGAGTGGGGAGGTTATGATTCAAGAGAGCGGACAACTGCAGGTAGAGACCATTGGTTGTGTGGGACGTGCTGTGATCCAGAGCATAGGCAGAGGTGACGCTGCTGCCACAGTAAGAGGAAGGCAGACTAGCATATACAGATGCCAGCAGGGATGTGCAGGAGGTGAAACCCATCTCGTGTTAGATGCTTAGTTCCTCTTGCAAGTGAGAATTTAGAATGTCATTTGGAGATAGGTATACAAGGAAGAGCTGCATTCTGGGGAGGAGGTAAGGTGTGAAATAGACCTTTCTTGCAGTGCGAGGCACCCATGTGAGGTCTGACCTTTAATATAGACATTATCTGTAAGTACTTGTGGGGCTTAGTGTGTTTAAGAACCTCAGAATACACTTCATATCCAGGTAGTGCTTTTCCAAGCTGGTGGGACTTGTTCAAATATACCAGCAGATGGTGCCAGTGGGGCATCACTGAACCCACCACTGTTTCTAAAAAACTTTGAAGACAGTGGTGTTTCGCTTTTCTCATATTTCAATGATTACTTCTCAAACTTGAATAATAAATGATGTAATTAGTAAATGAATGAAATCCTCAGATTCCAAGTTTTTTTAATTTTCTTAAATAGTAAATTATTTGTAAATTTTAAAATAGTGTACATTACATATACAAATATTAAGTAGCTATGAATTCAAAAGACATTCACAAACAAGAGCAAAATAAAACTGCAAGTCAATAACCCAGACATAGCCGGGCATGGTGGCGCATGCCTGTAGGTGGCAGCCTAGGAAGCCATGGCCGGGGCCCGGGATCATGGTTCGAGTTCCACTGGGGGCACACAGCTAGACCTAGTCCCCAAAAAACTAGCTGGGCATGGTCGCGCGCGCCCGTAATCCCAGCTACCTGAGAAGCTGAGGCTGGGGATTGCTTGAGTCTGTGGTACCCCGGGCAACGTGAGCCTGCGGTTCTACGGGCAAAAGTAGCGAGACCTAATTGCAAAAAAAAAAAAAAAAAAAAACCCAGACATAATGTAAGAAGAGGTGGTCTTGGGCTGAAACCAAAGAGTGAGGTGCTGCATGCCTGGCAACTGGCCGGCTTCACTCCTCAGTGCTGTGATGCAGTCCTTCCACCTCCTGACTTAAATCACACTGCCTTCTTAGAGCTGGAAAGCAGCATTTTCCTACAGAGTCCACGTTAGCCTGTGGGTATATAGCATACGGCAAGTGGCCTGCAGGGCCTGTGGTGGTGGGGTCACTGGGCTGCTAGGTGCTCAACTGGATGACCCAGACTCACACGTGACCTCACTTCAGGTGTCTGAGGTAAGAAAGGCACAGAATTGAAAATTCTCATAAAATAAACCAAAGACCCAGGATACCACTCCCTTTGTTTGATACAGAGGGAGATTCTGATATTTTTGGACTTTGCTTTTGCTAATAAGTCCAGAAATTCTATCCTGTTCAGTGAATTTTGAATAAAATACTTGCTAGCTGGAAAGACTCCGGAGTACATCTGAAGGAGCCGTTCTGTATTTTCATGCTGTGATCTCATGTTTTAAGGCAGGAAGAAAGCTACCCTGAAAGCACTGCTGCCTTTCACAGACAGATCACCTCAGTGCAAGTAACTGAGAAACATGAAAGGAGTCCCGTGTCCTTTATGATCTGTGTCTTTGGTTCACATGAGAGTCTCTGAGCCCGAGGGAGTCACTGAAGGATGGCTCTGCCTCAGGTTTTACAACGTTGGGTCCTTTACTGGGGATGGACGTGGCAATTGTTAATAAAAACAGTATCTTTAACATTGTAAATGGTGGAACAGAAGCCAACATAGGCAGCTGTGGCCTCTCTCTTCTGTTGCCACAGTGGCCATTGTGATTGCGAGCCTGAAACCCCGGCCCCCGTACTACCTGTGTGCCTGTGGCCCACAGGGTTGGCATCCTGTCCCACTAGGTCAGGACATTTGCCATACACACAAGACTCCACACGAGGAGACCAGATGGGGAGATAACGTCTGACTTACCCTCCTGTCAGAGAGAAGCTAAGTAGCCTCATTTGTAGCAGGTCACATGGGGTCCTAAGTCACACCTGTGGCCTGTGTCTAAATCGGTCAGCCTTCATCTTGCTCCTGATATTCAAATCCCAGCAGTGAAATGATTGAGCCACAAGCATGGGTGGCTGTGTTACAGGTGAGGTCTGGCTGTGTTGCACTGGGTAAAGGTGGTTCAGCATCTGAAGCTGGACCACATGGCATTGTATCCAGCTTGGCGGTATCCAGGGTAAATCACCTCATATCTCCACCTCAGTGTCCTCTGTAAAATATGGCCATGACAGGACCTTCTTAGAGACTGACTGTGAGGATCAAACACAGAGTTTAGACCAGTGCCTGACTCAAAAGCAAGGACTGGTGTTCCCCCACGCCCATGTCACCATCTCCTTTATTCCTGTCTATATTCCACAACCTAAAAGAGGCAAGTAAGCTTTTTAAAATCACACAGTTATAGGTTGATCCTGGGCTAAGGCCTCCGACATGCTGCTGTGTGGTTTTGACATCAGCTAGAGAAGGGCAGAAATAACTGCATACGGTAGGCCTGAAGTTCAGATTCTGAAAACAAGTGTTGTGAATTCTCAGGGAGGAATCATGAAGGATCTTAAAGAAAGAAATCCCTTATTTTGCCTGTAGTGCATTTGGTTGCTCTACCTGAATTCTTTTCAGCTTTGTGTTTCTCAGTCAGTTCAGAGCAACTAAATTTGTTCCACAACAGATTGCACTACTGCTGTTGTGAGATAAATCCACTTCTATTCAGCAGTGATATGTAAAATACTATTGGTAATTCTTAAAATGTGGGGATTGAATTATAGAAAGGCAGAAGAAAAGCTAAAACTATGTATACTGTTTGGATTAAGTATAAATCCATTGCAAGCAATTGCAAAAGCCAAAGTTGAAGGAGGGAGGCCCAGAATACTACTTAGAAGTATTTATAAAACCTTTATGTAATTAACTTTTTTTCTTTGGGCTTCCCCACCCTTTCTAAAGAAAAGGTGATTTTATTTCCTTCTATATCTGTCACACATTGCCACTGTGAATTACCATCTCCAGTTTGGAAGAGGCCCAGAAGTGTCCACACCAGGTCACATGGTCGAGTCCCTTCTTTCAGGTGCCTCAGTAACTGCTCTGCACCATCCATGGGCTCAGGAGTTCTCAAGACTCCCCACCCCCCCTGGGTGGCCAGTCTATGTGGTAAGAACAGTAAATATGATTTCTCTGGGGACAACCCATTTTCCTCTGTAACTTCAATCCATTTCTCTCCCACATTTATCCAAGATAAGCAGTCGTATGCTTGCAGAATGGATAGGAGTATGCTAGTTGAATCTGATTTTCTTGAGCTGACTGAAAAGACTGCTTTGGCAGATGGTCTTGTCAAGATCTTTTACTTGGGACGAAGAATACTTTTTCCTGATAAAGGAATTTTCACTCGTGGAGTTGCTGCGATTTTCATCTCAGCAACATGTCACATCTCAGTTCTCCTCTCTCCTCCCCCCTAGGTGACTAAATGAAGCAGGGTGGGCTTCCTTTTGGCCTTCTCTTTCTTCTAAACTGTTAGCCAAACATGCTGAGTCTTGCATGTGAGGGGAGTGGGGGTTTGAAAGCCCTTCTTGTGGAAATTGCGTTGCTTCATGGTCTGCTGGAGTTTCCAGGTCGCCCCATTGAGTCTGTGTCTCTAATGCTGGGGTCTGTCACGGGTTGACTGCGCTCATCATGTTAAAGCCATAATCGTACAGCCTAAAGTATGTGCCCTGTCTCCAGGCACCAAGGAAAACCATCTTGTCTGACCAGCGGATCCTAAGTGTGCTAGGAAAATGAAGATTTCAGTGTGGGTGTATAGAAGGCATTCCAGGACCCATTGGTTTTCAGTCCAAAATGTTGTAAATGACATCTGAGATCACATTTTTATGTTTTTCATTTCTGATCCTAACAGCACAAATATCACCAGGAAGGCTAAACATTAAAGATGTTCTTCCCAAGTCTCTTTGTAACTTCTAAAAATGTCATGAGATGGCATGAGTATCACTGGATAAAGTTGTTTAAACCATTTTTAATTAAGCAGCTTTGTAATTGTGATTGATTCACTGCTGGAGCAAGAGATGTTAGTTACAGTGAGTTCCCTGAATATATTTTTGTCTGAGGGACTCTTGAAAAGAATGTGTTATTTTTCCTATTCAGTTATTGTTTTACATTCCTTCTCCTCTTTTCTTCACCCACTTTCCTCTTTTCTACTTTTATAATCCCTTTCCACACCCTCATTTTTTAAATTTATAATTCACATCATTCTTATTCATAAAAATATGTGCGGTTGCTTACCAAGATTGCAACATAAATCAGGAGAGTGAAGAGAAAATTACTGAGGGAGGAAGCATTACAGCAGGAATCTGAGATATTTGCAGAGCAGTAAATTTGGACATAAGCTTTCTATAGGTGAAAACAGGTTATGTAGTTCTTAGTAAAATCCGAAGACATGTTGGGATTTTCTTAGCATCTGACGCATTTTCTGTGCCAGGCAAGCCCTGCACGAGTTGTCAAGGGCTAGGCACTATTCTGTCTTCAGGGGCTGCTCCCCAACGTGCACCAGTTCCGTGCAAGGCCTGTGGGTAGTGTCACAGATACACCTAGGGCTTCCAGCTGGTATGAGGAAGTTGACTCTCTCAGAAAGCTGAGTTTATTGGAGTTGTTCCAAAGGCTCACAGAGGCCATTCAAGGCTGGCCTCCCTGTCAGGACCAGTCTTGACCTTTCATCCTAGAGATGAGATCATCATCTGGTAGGAAATATTTTGAAAATAAGGGGGGAGCTCTGCTGTGTAACCCTATCACCCCATGAAGGGGTGGGATTGGAACCTCTTTGAGAGAGTCTGGGATAGAGGTCATAACTGGCTCGATTTCCCACATACTGGCAGGTGACAAATGGTGTTCAAGATTCCCTTAGAAATGGGAAAGTGCATTTTGTTTCTCTGAGTATCTGTAGTTTGATACTGACTTTTGGAAGAGAATGTTTCCAGGGCTAAGTACTTAAAAGAAAAGGAGTAAATTAGGAGGCTGTGCTGTCCAATATGCTAGATATAGCATGTGACTCTAAAGCACTTGAAATATGACCAGATCCAAATTGGGATGTGTTGAAAATGTAAAAAATTTCCCGAATTGGGAAAATTGTTGGAGAAAAGGCTGTGAAGTATCCCCAATGATAATATTACAATGTAAATTATCTCAACATATAATACTGATTACATGCTGAAATGATATTAACTGCATTGAAGTAAGCAAAATACATTATCAAAGTTAATATTATGTGTTTCATTTTTTAATGTGACCACTTGAAAATTTGAAAATTAAACCTATGTTTGCATGACAATTCTATTGGATATCTCTGATTTCAATGTCTGGAATTTGAAAAGAATTCAAAGGGAATTTCTACTATGCTCTCTAACTTCTTTATTGTCTCTTTCAACAGATATGACTCTACGTAGCATGTCAAGGACTACATTAATCACCAATTCTTCTATTTTTTTCCCCTCCTACACAATTTCCATTTTCTTTTACACTTGCTTACCCCAGCCATCTGCAGTACACCGGTTTCAGATACTGAACTGTTTAGAATTTCTGTGTGTACAGATGTGTGCTTGGACTTTTCTCTTTCTGAGAAATTGAAGGGCATGAGTAAGAAGATCCACTTACTACTGGGAACGATCGATCGCCACTGACTTGGCCTCAGGGCATTGTGTGGTCTCTGGGCCACCCCACCACTGCCCCTCAGTGCCCCATCGTGCCATTCCCTGGAGGGACAACCCAAGTGTGTGGGGACCGGGGACCACATGCTCCGCCACAACTCTCTGGTTTCCTGTAAAATAAACACGGTGTTACTTTATACTTTTAGGGAACAGAAATATGCTGCTATAGGGTTCAAATTTTTCATTCTGAACACTTTTCCAAAACAAATTACCCCAAAGAAGCATTTTGAATACCCCGGTCACATCTTTGGATCTGTAAAATATACCTTTTAGTATGATACCATTAATATGTGAAGCAAATTTCTTCAAGGCAAAAACAGTCTTGACGGTGGCAATGTCGAATTTGTTCATTCAAATGCATCTGTGAAAATGCAAAAAGTTATAAAATTCACCTTTGAGCTGCTTGCTATTGAACCTGCAGCAACTAATCTCAGCCAGCCCCGTTTGAACATCATCCTTTCGGAAATGCTGCCAAGTTGGATAGGTGGGGTCATCCCCCTTCTCGCTTTCTTCTCCCCAACTCGTCTGGACCTTGTATTGGGGTTGGTTTCTTTCTCTAGGAATCCATCGTAAGCCTTGAGGGAATTTTGCTGGCAAAATCCAGGATCTTTTTATCATTTGCCAATGGATACCCTGGGGGGCAGTAATTGAGAAAATTTTTGTGCCTATGAATAAGTTGCCATAAATAAGTTATTTTAACCCATCATTCCAAACTGAGTTCTGTGGCATCAAATAGATAGGTTTCATTTTCTTAGAATTAGAAAAAAATAAATATGAATGGATTTTTACATTTAGCCATTGCTTTTTTTTTCAAAACCATGACTATAAAGCTAAATCAACTCTTACTTCCAGTTGTGCATATTAAACTGATTGATTTTCAAGTAGTAACGTTTTCAGGGAAACTGACAAGGATTCAATTAAGTTGGTCTTGTGTGCTGCTACTTGTTTTTACAAATTTGAGGTAAGTCAGTGACAACCAAACCAATCTCGGTGAAAGCACCCATCTTATCACTCTGTCTGCCCAAGATGAGTGAGCTCGCACTGTCCCTACTGCTGTCACCACTGGGATGAAATGCTTGCCAGGGGAGTCTGGGCTTTTTCCTCTGGGCCGTGTGGGTCAAAGATAGTTCAAGAATGCACGTATGAGAAAGGATAAAGGGACAGAGTACGAAAGGACTGTGAATAATTGACTTCCAAACTCTTTTTTTTTGTATAAAATTTCCCTAAAAAAGCAAAGCTGCTCTGACATAATTTATTTGTTAAATGTTGCACTTTTTTTTAAAGATATATATATATATGTGTGTGTGTGTGTGTGTTATTTTACGGAACAAGGCATAAGAAGAGAGAGAATACATCCTGTTGATGTATTTATTTCATAAGTATGACAATTTTGCATTTGTTTACATTTTAGAAGTTCTTCTGTTTGATACTCTTTCATTGAGGCCAGTACTTGTCCAAAATAACACCTCAGTTCCTTTTTGTAGTCTACTAGAAGGACCCTTATTGGGCAGATTTTGCAAACCATATCAGGTAATAACATGCCATCGATTACAGTTTTGCTGTTAACATATTTGCCTCTTGATTTTAGAAACTGAAACATTGGTCCTTGAGAGGATTGCCATTATTAATTGTTGCACCTCAGCTGTCCTTTATGCAACTGTATTACTTTCTTTTGAAATTGAACAAAGGTTAGTAACTTTCTTTTTGATTCGCTTAATAGATTATTTTAGACCTTTTCCAAAGAAAATTTCCCTGGATACCTCTTTTCTACTTCTGAAGGATTGTTCGACCCTTTCATGTTTCAAAAAGAAACATACACTTGGAGTTCCATATTTTTGATCTCTACAGGGACTCACAAAATTCACTTTTATTCACAGAGAAAGTTAGCTTTGATGTCTATTAAAGATAATTCTGCTAGTTGCTGATCAGCCAGTCAGTTCATCTAGCTTTAGTCTTTATAGGACCTCTAAACTAATTTTCCTACAGTGACTGAAAGGTATGCAGATAATTGAAATGGACTAAACATTATATTCAAATGGACTTCTAAATGTTACTTTATATAATAAGCTAATACCAGGAATACATACTTTCTAGACCACATTTTTAAAAGCTACATTTCTGCAGTTCTCATTTTTAAGTTATTGCTCCCTTATATTTGTACTTTAAATGTACAAACCACTCTTCTGAATGGTCAAGCCTGTGGTGATATTTTTGGTTGTATATATACTGCTTTTTTGCTAGTGTATGTGTATCTCTTTTATGAATGATTTTTTATTTCATGTTACTTCTTGAATGTTTACTCTTTGATGCTATAAGGGAATAGCCAGATGGTTTATATAAATAATCTCTACCCATAGGATGGTGGTTGTTAGAGGAATACTGTTTGCGATATCAAGGTTTATGACTGGGAAGTAAAATATGTTAATGTCAATGTGTTTTGGTTAATGCCTAGAGAATTCTGTGTAAATACATTTTATCTCTTCAAATGCTTTACAGTTTGCTTTTGTTGAATGGCAGGTAGTAGGGAGAACAGAAAGTGTGGGTTAAAGCTTAAAAGAAAATATAGTATGTGATTAAGAAAGAGTTTAAAGAAACATTGGAACAAATGAAGAAATAATTTGTCTAGAATGTAGTGTCTAGTGACTTTTTGAAACCCTAAGTTCACAGAAAGAAGCAAACTTCCTGTGCAAGTCCAGACCAAGCCATTCCTAGGACTCAGGGAATTATGAGCTCTCCTTTCCCAGAGGAATTTAACTTAAAGGAAATAAAAACTCTTAATGGTTCCCTTGTTGAAGTGCTTTTTTTTTTTTTTTTTTTTTTTTTTTAAAGCAAGGTAGAAGACATCTGGACTCTGGCTATATGACATGCTGGCAAGTTTTTCACTGGCAAGGGAGTCAGGGAGTACGGGCAGGGGGAGGGTTCATGTCATTGTTTCACCCACAGTATCATGAGTAAGCTTAAGAAGAACCATCAGTCTAACATGGCTTCATTTCACATGACTAATTTAGACTTTTTTAAGTACTGAAGAAGAGCCAGGTTATTGCTGAAGGGAGCACCACTCCATGGCGTTCTGCTCAAATATTGACAAAATTGTGCGTCAGTTTTAAATATTTTTCATTATGTGCAGATATAAGGGAATAGGGCATTCTGTAGACTTATACATGTCTAGTTTGTAAAGTATGTAGTATGTACTGCAGATGTGTGTCCTTTGGGTTCTATGTATCTGTACAGTAGCTTTCATTAAAAAAAATTGTGGATAGTTTTGTTCTGGTGGTTTGAGGGGGTGAATGGTAGTTTATATCGTCATGATGCTGTAATATAGTATATGCAACAAAAGATCTGTTGGCTGTGGAAAATTTTGGTTATCTTTTAGGTTCTAAAATGAAGATTATGGGTACTCTGGCAGACTGCATGTTGTATAATTTGAAAAATACTAAAAGTGGAAATAAAATTGAATTAAACTTTGACTTGTCTGTTTTTCTCTTACTTGAGTCATCTGAAAGGTGCTCTCTTTTGAGATCTCCATGCCAGCTTGAGGAAGAGGCCTTTCCTGGCTTCATGGGACTCATTCCAGGGATAACTGCTTAGATTTGAAGCATGTACAAGTCAACCTTGACCTATTTGTCTTTTCCTTTGCCTGAATATCTGGTCTTTTTCATTGAAGAGCTGAGGAAGCTCGAAAATCTATTTCTTCAGCACTGAAAAGAGAGCTACTGATATAAATAAGTCTCTTGGGGAAAAAGGACTGAATTATAGCTCAGAAAACTAGTGTATTAGTTGAGTTTCTTAAGAAAGGCACTTGTTCTAATCATTCTAGAATGTTGGGATTCTCCAGCTAATGCAGTGCTGTTCTCTACATGCTGGAAGATGATCAGCATCTTTTGAGAAGAGTTGGGGCATTTGTAGTCCTCTTTAAGCTACTGACTAGTAGTATGAACATGTGAGACCAATGTGTGTAGCATTTGGAGAATAAAAAAGGGCAAGATCTAAGATTGTTTTATCTCCTCTCTTGCCAAGGAGATTTTACTAGCGTGGGTCACTAGAATTGTGGCCACACATGGCATTGTGTATGTAAAGCATCCTAGCTCTCATGCTTGGTTTGGTTAATATTGTATGAGAACCAGATAGTAAACTGCTTTAACCAAATAAAAATGGAAAGGATGGCTGGGCACGGTGGCGCATGCCTGTAAGCGGCAGCCTAGGAAGCTGTGGCAGGGACCAGGGGGCACAGTTTGAGTCCCACTTGGGGCAACGTAGCAAGACCTAGTTCCAAAAAAAAAAAAAAGGTGGCGCACGCCTGTAATCCCAGCTATCTGGGAAGCTGAGGCTGGGAATTGCTTGAGTCCATGGTACCCTGGGCAACGTGAACTTGCAGTTCCATGGGCAAAAATAGCAAGACCTTGCCTCAAAAAAAAAAAAAAAATGGAAAGAATGGATACCAAACAATTGTAAGTGGAATTGGGCTCTGCGAGTGACTTGCTTTTAAAAGAACTTGGCAGAGGAAGTTACTAGATATGAAACTGTTAGAGGGGACTTACATAGTAGTAAAACTTCAAGCATGGTGCATGAATACTCATTCTGAAGCCTGTTTATTTCACATGGGAAAGCTGACCTCGGAAAGAACAGATTATAAAACAAATTTCAATAGTGATGTGAAATATTTGTTCCAGGCTCTGGACACAGTGACTCTCTTTAATGCAATACTGAGTTGACACCCACTGCTCCCTTGAGTCTTCAGCCTTTCTCCAAGTTTTCATTCCCTGGAGCTCTGACCAGTTGGTGCTGGGCTGTGCCTTGGAAGTACAGAGCTGGGGCATGTGGGAGAATGTGGAACTGAAGCTTTAATTCTGTAAAGGCAATTACCAGTGACGTTTGTATTGGCATGTTTAATTCTAGCATTTGTGACAAGTTACGTCTTGTGATTTGTCTTATGTACATAATTGAACAGAAGTAGGAGGCATCTCTTGGGTGACACATCAGATGAAAATGTGGGCTTGTCAAAAGTTATCCTGAGCCCTGGATTTTTACTTTCCTTTTGGCATTTACTGGTTCTTTACCCAATCTGAAAAACAAAACAAAACAATTTTCCATGTGGTTACTTGGCTCAAAATAATAAACGACTCCCAGGTAACCTCTGTGTATCAGACTTGCACGTCTGCTGCTGTGGGTGGCAGAAGCTACCATCTGCTCATGTCCCAGTGCTATAGGTGTTTCAGTTCAGGGGCCACAGGCAATCTTCCCCCAAAACACCCTTCCCTATGACCAGACTGCAGTGATTTTCATAGTGTAGCTTTTTAAAAAAAAAACTTGCCTACAATAATACCGCCCTCCAAGTATATATATGAAATGAATGAAATTGGCACACTTGCTCCAGATGACATATGACAGCACCAAAACTTCACAAGACTCAGAAACCTGTAGTCAGCAGTCAATTAACACAAGAGACTTCTGGCTATGTGCCAGACCCTGTTTTAAGTGCTTTACATGTATTAATCCATATAATCCTCCTAATAACCCCATGAGGTATGTGGCATTATCTCAGAAGGAAACAGGCACAGAGAGGTTAAGGAACTTGCCTAGAGTCTCACAACTGGGGGGGGGGGGGGGGGGGAGGGAGGGAGAACCCGAACTGAAGCACAAGAGGTTTGAGCTTTTGAAAGTTAAAAGCACTGTTTCTCAGAAGTGTTTGTGCCGGAAAATTCTTCTATAAAGAATTTATACAAAGTTCTATACTTTTGCAACTTTTCTGTTTTCTTTCATAGGAATCTGAAAACCTCATTATCGTTTGAATTACTTTAAGCAGATGAATGCATCTAGGAAAGAATCATGAAAACAATAATTTAAGAGGATGCTTCACAGCAGGAGTGCATGATTATGCAGAACTATGAGACTTCTTGAGGCTGCTGTGCCCCTCAGCACAGTTGTTAGAATCTTTGTCACACCCATCAGAAGTGTGGTGTGACCTACTACAAGTCACTCTTGTAGTTTCAAACTGTGTAGTAAGAGTTTGTTATGTGCATTGATATTTTTCTTTGGGACATCATAACTGCATTTTAAAAATAACCTACACTCCTCAGCTTCTTCAACTACACATTGTGAAGGTTCCATGGCCCCATCTAGGCCAGCTCTAATGGAAGGTCTGAGGAGTCACTTCTCCCCTGTCTGGCTGAGATCTTGAAGGAGCTGCTGAGGGAACCCTGTGATAATAGCTGGCCCCTACCCTGTCATAATGATTAATAGCATCTCAGTGCTTTAGGTTTTAGAAAAATTAAACATGTCAATCATACCACACATGCATGTGCAAGTCCAACTGTAGGAAGGGGTTGAAACAGCACAAGTGGGGTACCTCGATAAGCCCCCCTGCCCCTTGACTCCAGACTCCCTATACTTGTGCCTCTGATGAAGGGTGTTTCTGATGGGCTATAGAAGGGCTGGGATGAAAAGGGTGAACACAGATTGGTCTAGGCCATGAATGTTGACGCCTTCAACCAGTGCCAATATGGCTTCTTACCTGCAGATTCCAATTGCAGTCCTTCTAGGACACCATGCAAGAGCAAAATGCCCCAGGAGTCCTGGCTATAGGCATGATCCTATGAATAACTCCAAAACAGGAAGTGATACCAGCCTTGGGACCTGGGTCTGATTGTAGGTGGGTCTGACTGTACTTCCTACCAAAAAGCTATGGGGGTTGTGGCTCAGTTGTTTTACTGTACACCATCTCAAGGACTTCATCTCATACCTGGGGGGCAGAAGGGGGTTGGTGTTCATTCTACTGCCCTCCACTCTTCACAGTTAAAGATCAGATGGGGAATTATGTGCAAGCATTTCACAGAAATGGTACTCACACATACCGGATTGTTACTACCAAGACTTTCCAGGAGGAGATATTTTAGTCTTGGGTGCCAGCTATGACATCGTATACCTGCAGGATCCTTAGAGTGGAGAAGACTCTGAGCAGATAGGAACCATCTGATTGTGCCAAGTGAGATCAAATTCATTGCTACTTTACCTTTAGTGTTCTTCCTGTTCCTCTTCCGCCACCCTCTTTCCTCCTGGGGAGAAGCTGCTCTGGGGTTATTTCATGGGGAGAGGATATGCCCTACCCTTGCAATAACTTTGGTGAGCAGGGTTTTGGGCTTGGTTCCATCTGCCTGGTGGCAACTCTTACCGAGGCTGGTGCGCATGCTCCGCACTTAGCGTCCTGACGCTGGGTCTTGAATCAAATCCATTCAGTTTTCCAGTAATCACGCCAGTGCTGAGGAAAGCCCATATCCCAGCACTATCTTTGTAAGAGCTTAACAAGTTCCCTAAAGTGAGATTAGCGACACTCAAGGAATCACTTAAACAAGCTGCTACATTAAAACACTCTGCTTCTGCCAGCACCTGGAAGCATGCCTTGTGCTCCCTGTGCTGGCGAAACTGGGATCCGCAGGCTGCCCTCCCAGCACTGCACAGGAGCAGGGACCTTGCAGGCTGGGACTGACTTCTGTACACTGGCTCGCTGCTCACTCATAAACTGGATAAGAGGAGGCCTCGGCTTTATACTCATCTCTTTTCAGACTCAGGAAAAAACTGAAACCTAGAGGTGAGGTAACTTTGTCCAAGGTCAAGCCACATGGTTAGTTTGAATCTGGAGCTAAGATTCCTGCTGTCACAGTGCCTAGCTTGCCCATTTCCATTTTGTCAGTCCGGATCGTCCCTATGAGTTTGGCAAGTAGTGCCTTTAAAAGTGGTTTTCACTTAACTGTGTTAAACCAATAAATCGGGAAGTTCTTGGAAGAAAAATGTCTACATTACTGATATTTAGAAGAGAAAGCTGAGGAGGACATGGGGAGCCACCTGGTTACACCCAACAGGGCTGATCCCTCAGGTCAAGCCCTACGAGTCTCCAGAGCAACTTGATGCTCTAATCAGAGTTCCTGATTATAAGGACGATGGTGGTGGAAACCACTCTGACATTGCTAGGCCGGGCACTGCTTGATATTAGTAGAGTGAAAATGTCTTGCCACAGTCATTCACTGTATGTGTATCACATGCCAGGAATTTGGTGATTAAGAGTGGACCTTGGTACTTAATACCATGCCTGCTTTCAGATAATAGCTATTTCACCATGTGCAGTCTGCAAGTCTCGGAATGGAGGAGAGTAGTACTGTTATTCTCCTCCTATAAAGATGGAAAAATCAAGGTTAGGTTGTCCCAACATCACTACGAGGAAGTGGTAGAGCTGGCTTCAGAGTTCACATTCTTAACCATGAGGTAGAACATTCTCAGGATCAAGTGACCATGGAGAGCATGGAGACAGCGGAAATCCTGCTTCACTCCCATGTCTACACAATGTATGGGAGCAGCAGAATCTCCAGATGATGAAAGAGCCTTCTGCAAGAATGTGAGCATTCATTCATTCTTTACACAAGTATTTGAGCACCTACTTTCCCCCTTAATCTCCCAAGGTAACAGTATAGTTTTTCTCCTGACCCTGAGTTAGTATTGAAAATTATTCTGGCAAAATCCAGCCAAAATAGACTATTAATCATCCCCCTAATCCACACACCCTCCAAAAATACATATAAAAGTAAATAAAGGAACAAAACCCCAGAAGCTTGACATTTACATCACGTCTAGGACTGAAAATACTAATGTCTCCTTTACAGACTTACTGGCAACCACTGTTCCTTTACACTGAGAGTACCAAGCTGTTTAGCGTATGGGTTGAACACTTTTTACTCAGCATTGTTTTCAGAGCTAGGAAGGTTATTTCAACCATTTAAGAGATGGTGAACAGGACAAGAGAAAGTATTTTCTTAGAGGCAAATCACAAAACCAGTCAGTACCACTTTCTAATATGACTCAGGACATTTAAGGATGAGAAGAAAATAAAATGGGTTGTGACAGTCAGTGGCTCAAGCAACTTTGAAGCAGGTGTTCAGGGGAGGTCTCTGTGAATGATTTCAGAGGATTGATGGTGTAAAATCTGGAGACATTTCCAAGCAGAAGCAATAGCAAGTGCAAAGGTCCTGAGGAAGATTTTGGTGTGCTAGTGGTAATAGAACTCTGAATTTATGCAAGAAATTTATCTGCACTGGTATTTCAGTTTCTCATTGACCTTGCAAATTACAGAAAATAGATTTGTTTGTATTGCCTTCAAAAGTAAGAAGTATATTTGGTATAATCAAGTTCTTTACTGAGTTAAGAAACACAGCACTAAAGGCACTGGGACATTTTCGTAGCTAGCAGTTTATCAGGAGACCTATCCATTTGCAGTCCATGCTTCAGTGCTTGCTTGAAACCCAAGGAAAAGAAGGCATATATGCATCCCCAGCTGATGTGTTTTAGTCAACCAAGCAAATTCACACTGATCCACAGTTCCCAGGAGTGTAGAGGATAATACTGAGCGATAAATATGGAAAAGCTGATTTTCTGCCCAGCCTCAGTGTCAAGCGCAGGCCCGAGGGGGCCACCTGCATCTTTTTATAGCCTTCTTCTCAGCGAAATGGAACTGCTGCAGTGTGCCACCTTGGAAATTTTGCTTGCTGGCCAAGTACATGAGAAGTAAGCCCAACACACTTTGGGAAGGTTATTTTAACTATTTGCTATGTCAGGACTCTGGGATTGGTGAACATCAAAAACATAAAGAAACACATGCATCCTTGGTTGCTTTTGGTTGCACAGAGAGAACTTCCCAACCACAAAAAATCTGGAGTTTTGTAAGATATTTCTTGAACGGACATTTTGGGTGCATCCCTGAAATCCAGCTTTGATAACCATTCATACTGCTCTGCCTGTCTGGTTCTTGCTTCAGACTCAGTTCTTGCTAAGATCTACCAAGAAAGAAGCATTTCCTACTGTGCACCTCACACAATGAAGTGGCTCCAGACTCCGTCCCCTGCTCAGTGTCTAATTAACCTGTGACTTTGGGAAGTGGAACAAAACGTCTATGTTTTTATAGGGTGTCACTTGAAAGTGTTATCTGAATAGCTTCAGCTGTTCAAATAGTAAAGCTGGACATGCTGGGGGTGAGGAGGGGACTGGCTGTGGGGCAGAGTGCTGGGGTGAGGTGGTGGGCCCAGCAGGGAAGGTCTAGACTTTTTGAGATTTAAAGGGCAAACAGAAGTAACTGCACATTAGATTTTCTTCTTAAAGAAGCCTGGTTTTGTTTTCAAAGAGCTCTCCCTGGATTGTGGAGGTAATAGTGTTTTACTTCTTGTGCTCAGGTAGAGGGTTGACTGAAAGAGAAGGGAGGCTCTTTGCAGCTAATTATGGGGGAAGCTGTTTCCAATTGAATTGGTTCCTGGGCCTGTTTCCTCTCAGGAGAAGTGAGAATGCTGAATGAGATCAGTTTCCTGGACTGCCTGTAGGTAAATAGCACTCAGAAAGTTTACTCCTAAACCACTCTCCTGAAGAAGAGAGGCCCAGTGGTCTGCCCCCATGCAGGCATCCAGGTGTTCCTCCTCAAGGGTGTCTGTGAGTGATGGTTAACAAGTCTTTCTGTTCTGTACCCCTGGGCTGAATCTAGAAGGGGATGATTACTAATTATTCGCGGGATCTAAACCTTGTAGGTCTAAGGACAGTTGGGCATGCTCTTTTGGGAAGGATATATAGACAAACATTATTGAATCCATTTTTATGGTCACAGGACTTAAGAATTCCTACTCTTAAATCAGCACTCAAAGAGATTGTAGGCATATACAGTCAGGCCTGGCATACAACAGTGGCTCACCGAAGCTCCATTATTTGAATCTCCAGTTTTCCTGAGATGTACATTTGACCCTGGAGTAACAGAGAATTGAGCTGCCTGGGTCACCATATATGCAGATTTTCTTGTAAACAGATGACATAAACTTACAGTATTGATATAGTACAACATTGTCAATGTATTTTCTTTTCCACCTACATCTCTTAGTAACATTTTCCCCTAGATAGCTTTATTGTAAGAATATGTATAGTAATAAAACATACAAAATATGTATTGCTATGCATGCTTTTAGTCAACAGCATTTTTTCACTAGTTAGGTTTTTGGGAAATCAAGTTATAGGATACTGTATGGGTATCAGCACCCTTAATCCCTGTGTTGTTCAAGCCCACTGTACTAATATTATCCATGTTTCATAGATGAGGAAAGTGGGGGCAAGAGTGATTAAGAAACCTGTGAGTGGTGGCTGTCTCTGAATCACACAGTCTGATTTTGGACACAGTGAACTTAAAATTCTGAGCAATCTAATAACTGTGATCATCAGTTTTGCTTACCTGATCCCATAGCTCTTTCTCCTACCCAAGTACTAGCCAGGCCTGACCCTGCTTAAGTTTTAAAATCAGATTAAGATTGGGTGCCTGTCCTGCAAGCAGTCTGATCATGACACCAATTGTAGGGGAAGCATCAGGCTGACCAATCTTGTAGGTTCTTAATGGGTTCTAGCAGTTATACAGACACATCAGGCAGAGCAAAACAGGCTAGGGAAGCTGGGAGGCCAGCCTCGAATCCCTCCAGGAATCTTCACATACTTTCTCTGGCCCCTTTCTCTCTCTGGTATTCTCCGTATGTTCTTTTTCATGCTCATGCTCTCCTTCCCTGTGACCCCATGCTCTTTGCCCCCTTCTAGCCCCTCTCCGAGGTTTAGGTGTGCACATGTACACATGCACACACCCACTGGTGCTGTTTCTACAGGTTAATGGAGGAAAAAGCCCACTAACTCACTTACCCTACAGTGTCTTTAGGATGGTGTGGCCACAGACTATATAGTTCTTTCTAACATTAAGTTATCTGACACTAACATGGGAGTACTCTCCCATTCAAGTTACGATTTGTTGACCAGCTACTATGGACATCTATGCATTGTTTCACTGAAAAATGTGCTGAGGTAATGTATTAACAGTGTTAATGTACACATTGAGTCTGAAGAAAAAAATTAGGTAAATATATCCTGAGGCTCAGACGCTGATTCTTCTCTTTGTATGATTTCTTTTTTTTAACTATATTCTTAAAGAACTAGAGAGAGAAAAGAAATGGAAGATCTCTAGTTCAAATATCATTTTTGGGGGGACTTGCAGAGAACAGAATTTACTAATTCATGTTAGATTCCTAAGAAACCTGTCAAAAACTGTCCTCACTTGCAGCACTGCAGTGTCTGGCAGCTAGCTCTGTGTGCTGCCTATCTGAGCCACATTAGTGAGAAGAAAAGCCATTTATGAGCAGGGGCTGTGGTTCGCCTTCTTCAGGCATTGTTTCACACAACCTCATATTTCAGATAGACCTTTGCACTAAGACTTTTAAGCAAAGATCTTATCTTCTTTCATGCCTGCTGGTTTACCAAGTGGAAAAATGCACAATTGAGGAACATGCCCAGGGCTAATCTACAAGCTCCAGAGAGGAGCTGGGAAGGGAAAACCAGCATGCATGCTCGCCAGGGCAGAATATGTACTTTCCTGATGATTCTCAGGCCAGTCTGGGTGGCATCACTTACTAGGCTGGCCCAGCTAAGATCACACATAGTGGGAGGATCCTAAATCACAGGGGATCATATGCTCCATTGACTGAAATCAACACACAAACAGGGCTGGGCCCACTTGATGTGGGTGAGACCCAAGGGGCTCCAAACCTCAGCCCCACCTGCTGGTACCAGTGTCTGTCCCAATGACCAGGCCCCACTACAGCCCCACCCTGGGATACCAGCCTCCTCAGCTGACGTAGAGGGAGTACAGCTGGAGTAGGGCACACCTAGGTGGGGCATCCTCTGCAACTATTTTCCACGTTGGCCTTGCCCAGTGTAATGCAGCCCACCAGACAACACCAGATCTTAAATACCCATCTATTCAGGACTCACTGATGAAGGGGGATGGGGTTACAGGCTTTCAGAAGGCTGAGTCTTTTGTGGGGGGAGGAGTGGAGTTGGCCACTTGGCCATGACCTCACCTCTGCAGACAGCCTCCAATTATGGCTTTTGAGGTTTAATACACAGTCATAGAAGCACACTGACATAGTTAGGAATGTTCTCTGTACAGCTTTAAAGTTGTACAATGTTTTTCCTGTAGTATCCTTGGAAGGGATTTCTTTACTGAGTCTTGACAGTAATGTGTGAGTAGCAGCATCACACAACACCTTGCATGTCTAATTGTGTGATTAAAGGCCATTCACTTGTTAAATGGAACATGAAAATATACCACACTCTTGTATTTTGATACATCTTTGTTTCCCAAACTGCTGGCTGCTAAATGCAAGTGAGTCCCCTCACTTTTCATCTTTGAGAGAGGCTGAGAAGACCACAGATTAGCGATCTTGGCAGAAAAGCAGACCTAAGTTGTTTCTGCAGCCATGGCTTCTGAACAGCAGGTCCCACCGGCATCTCCAGGGATGTAGGTTCAGTTCTGCTACCAACTACAGGATCCTCTCAGTCAGTGATCCAAACTCTAGGCTGTGTTTCCACAGTGCAAGGCCCATAGGCCAATGGTCCATTGCAGGGGCCCCTGGCCTGACAGTCTCAGAATTTAAAGATTTGCTTGAGTGCTTCAAAGATGCTCTGAGAGTATAGCCCTCCCACAAGCCAGCTGCCTGCATGGCATTCGGATGGGGAGGTAAGCAGGACAGGGAAGACAGGTGGTTGGGGAAGCCAGGCAGCTTGACTCTGGACTGTCCCAGAGGTGGTAGTAGTAGTGATAATAGGAGTAACTCTGTCCTGTAGGGGCGGTGGTGGTGGTGGTGTGTGTGTGTGTGTGTGTGTGTGTGTGTGTGTGGTGTGAAGGGGGTGGTAGGGTGAGGGAGAGTGGGGGTAGGGGTGAGGTGGGGGGGTGTCCAGCATGGAGCTGGTTTAAAAGACTCGGCTACTGTTCTCATTCTCAGTTGGTTGTTAGATGAGCACCTGCTCTGTCCTTGGTTTTCCAGACTCTTCCAGATTCATCCGTACACAGGTGAGGTTCCTGCCCTTCCTGCGGCTTATAGTCCTCTCAGGTGGGACCGTCGTAATGTGTGATTTGGAGCGGACGACTGGCAGCTGGACTATATGATGTGATTTTCTTTACAGCTTATTGCCATAATTTAAAAAGGGAAGAATCTGTTGAAGAGTGACGTAGGGTAGAATGGTGGGACAAGGCCTTCTGAATTCTTCTAGTTCAGAACAACTTCAGAACTGTGCCCTCTGTTCACCTGTGCCCTCTTGGCTCTGGTGCTAGGCTCGCTCTTTATATACATTCCTCAAAGAAAGGGTTTGGCGGCTCCCTCTCTTAACTTCCGGCCTGTGAGGTTCCACTCTCGACGCCCCCTTTTCCTCAGTGCACCAGGCTGGAACCGGCTAGGCCTAACTCTCCACCCCCTCCCAAGCACTATGGAACCGTCCCAGGTGTCACCTAACCCGGCCGCTGGGGCCTCCCTCCGAACCCGCGGAGGATCCCTGAGTTTTTCCGTAGTAGTCGGGTTCCGGGGCTGCACGCTCGCGGGCGGGGCACACCTGTCCGGGCCCGGCCCCCTCCAGGGCGCCCCAGGTGGCTCAGGGCGGGGAGGAGCCGCGCCCGCCCCGCCTCTCCCCTCCCCGCGCGGCCGCAGCCAGAGCCGGCCCCCGGCGGGCGCGCTGGGAGCCGCGAGCCGCGAGCCGGGAGCCCGGAGCCGGGAGCCGGGAGCCGGGAGGGCGCGCCCGAGAGGCCCGGCGCGCGCGGGCGGCGCAGGTGAGCTGGGCGGGCGCCGCGGCTGGCGACTGGGGCCGGCGGTGGCACTGCGGCTCCTGAGGGGCTGCGGCGGTCTAGGCGGGGCGCCCCCACCCCGCGCGCTGGGGAAGCGGGGCGAGCTGGGGCAGCGGCGCGGAGGAGGGGTCGGGTCGGGGTCGGGCTGCCGTCCGGGTCGGACAGCGAGAGCATCTCGACCCGGCGGGAACTGGGGCCGGCGCCCGGGCTGGCGCTGCGGGGGTCTCCAGGAGGCGGGCGCGGGGGACGCCCGGTTCAGTGGCCCTGGTGGGGTGGGAGGTTGGGCACCGGCCAGTCCGGAGAGCGTGGAGCAGGGGCGGGGGCTTAAGGCCACCGGAGGAGCCGGGAGCGAACTCCCGTCTCACCCTCTGCGGCTTTTCACGTGGGGCCCGTGCCCGTGCGGCTGCTGGTTCTGCCCGGCTCTTTACTTTGGTGATGGCGTTGAATAACCGACCCACACCTGGGTTACTTACCCAGGGATTTGGAGAACCTGTGAGTGTGCGCGGCTGCTCGGACCCTCGGGGTCGTAGGCTGGAAGACTGCAGATCTGTGTGCTCTGGGGCGTGGTTGAAGGCGGAGGGGGTCTGTCGGAGGGGGTCTGTCCATGTTCATGGGCCTGCGATCAAAGTGAAAAAGTGGAAAAAGTGTAGCATGGTGTTTAAATTCTAGTTCCTAGTGACCTTGAGCAAATCATTTTCGCGGATCCTGTTTCCTCAAAGGTAACGAGGGTATGTAATCACTACATCATCTTTCAGTTTCACGGTGATCACAAAGCACACAGCTCAATCTTCGCGGAAAGTTTTACCCCTGTGTGTTAGTGTAACACTTTATTCCTCCCAGAGGTTTCCCCACACTTAAAAAAAAAATCTATATATATTTTTTCTTATCAGAGGGAGATCCTGAAGGCTCACATCTTTTTAGGTGAAACTGTGGTGATGGTGTGTGGTTTGGGGGGCCAACTGGGCGTACTTTGCCTCTGTGGTTTGTTCTTGTTGAGGCCTTCAGATGGTCTTACCTGCTGACCCCTTCCTAGAGGCCAGGATTTTGAGGTACCAGGGTACAGGCCCAACAGATAAAAGGCATGTTGTCAGGCGGCTCACATCATTACTGACTGCATTTGTCAGAATTCTGTGAATTAGTTTTGGTCAGTTGAAAACTGCCTTTTACAATATAGAAATTGGTTGGATCACGTAAATGAAAAGACTGAGGGTTTATCTGCGGGCATGGCTACATCTAGGGGCTCCTAAAAGGTTGCAGAGCTAGTTTTTGCTCATTTATTTGGAATCTTTCCCCCCTCTGTAATTTGGAGGGATAAATAGCACTGTCATCTTTTTTCCCCCCTTATTTATTTTTTAAGATATTATTTATTTTGTTCTTTAGATCATGACCTCTGTAAGTGGTTTTTTGGGATTTTCAGGCTTACCTAGTTCTTCAGGGAGGGGTAAGGGTGGCTTGGAGTGTGTGTTTGTCTAGCCTCCACTTCCTTTCATTTTACTGTAAATCTTATTGATACATTAGACCAAGTTGTAACCAAGCAGTGTGTGCGTCTGTCTAGTTTCCTCTTCCTCCACCCTTAGAGCATATCTTATTGATACATTAGATCTAGCTGTGACCAAGCTATCTCACCAGACAGGGGGTGGTTTTCCCTAACAGGTGTGGTTACTTTATCCAGGTGCCACTAGTGAATGGGAGAATAAATTCCACCCAGCTGCAGGGGGTTAAGGAGGGCAGTTACCAGGCAAGAAGTTTGCTTGCTTGGTAGATGCAAATAGAACATATCAATTGCGTGAATCTGCCTTTGCTCATTACCACTGTATTCTGTCTGTCAGTCATCGTCTTTATTCAAGACATGGAAGGCATCCTGTGTGTTCATCCTTTCAGTCTTGTTCGCTTACCCACTCAACTTTAAATAAATGTCCAATATTTGCCAGAGCCTCTGCCAAGGGTGAAAACGGGAAGCGCACGGTCTGAGTGGAAAGGCAGATGTGCAGATAGCAGTGCCTTGCACTGCCTGAAAATGTAGCAGAGACTCCCCAAGAAAGTCTCTAAACAATCAAATTTAGTAGCTAAACTCTAAATTGGAGATGAGTAGAGCAGTTCTAGGAGAAAGCTAGAGTTGGAGGATCTCTTCAGGCCATGAGGTGAGATAATCAGGGCACTTTTTCTGGTAAATAACATTATTTAGGTGAATCTACCGTCTTGCTCCACAATCTAGAGGTAGGTCGTTCAAAGTGGTCACAGCTCTAGATTGGTTTCTGGAAGATGCAGATTTCTGTGTCCTCCGGACTAGTTTATCATATGTTCACATGATAACATCAAAAGAAGAAAGGGAGAACAGGATTTGCTTTTGTGACTTTAAAAAAATTTCCAGAAATTCTTATGTCTTTGGCCCAGTGCCACTGGCTATAATGGCTACTTGCACACCCCTAAACCTGTCACTGACAAAGAAGAAGAGGGTTACTGTCACTGTTTTGGCCAAGCAATCTTTTGGCACTGAGGGAAGGTGCCCCTTCTCTGAGCACATTGATGCCCACACCTGAGCAAAGTCACTTCTGTAGCAAGACAGAAAGTGAGATACCCATCCAGGCTGTTAGATCAGCAGCCAGCCATGTCTCGTATAGGTGGTGACAGATGAGGAAAGGCATGGCCTGTGCGGGCATTTGGGAGAAGCTCAGCACAATAGGAGAGGTATAGGGTGTGGCTGAGAGGGAAAAAAAGGAGCTGAGATTGGAGAAGCAGGTAGAGACAGGAGTGCCTTCTGCTAGATACCACTCTGAATGTCAGTAAAAAGCATGAATCTTGGAGCCCATTCCTAAGACAGAATTTAAAAAAGTTTTTCTGAGTTTTCACCTTCCTCTGAGTGATAGTAACAGAGGCTTATGCTGTGGTGATTCTCAATGAGTCCATTAGGGTGGAAGAGCTTAGGGAGGGGTCTTGTGGCTAGATGTCCTCTGTTTACCATGATTTGACTTACAGTCTTTGACTTTACAATGATGTAGAAAGTAATGGGCATTCCAGAGGCTGTATTTGACTTTGGAGTTCTGATCTTTTCCTGGGCTCTGATCTTTGGTACCATACTCCATATGTGATGCCACAGAGAGCCATAGCTTCTGATCAGAAGGGTAAACAGCTGATATGTTCTGAAGTGTTCCACATTGCCAACATTTTTGACTTAGTATTGTAAATTTACCATGGCTTTAGTGGGACATAGCCCCATTGAAAGTTGAGGATGATCTGTAGTTTGAAAACAGCTCACAGATGGTCTTGCTGTATCTCCCACTCCCAACCCTTTCCCAGAACTTCCTCTTCAGTCCCCCATGGCTCCTGCTGAGAACACTTGCTTTCTGTATGTCTTTTGGCTACCTGTCTTCAACCTCACAAGATGGACTTGTCTGAAGATACTGTTAGTTGTAGAGCATGGACTAGGTAAACAGTTCTGACCCAAAAGGTCCAGCAGGTATATGTATACTCTGTGGTTGGTAGCAAAGTAGCCTCTACAGTCTACTGTTTGAAAATCACTCTGTTTTCAGCTGGGCATGGTGATGCACGCCTGTAATCCCAGTTACCTGGGAGGCTGAGGCTGGGTATCACTTGAGTCCACAGGTCTGAGAAAACCTGGGCAACATAGTGAGACCTAGTCAAAAAATTGGAAAAAGAAATCACCCTGTTTTCTTTGAGAGTATAAGGTGAGTGCTGCTTTTTATCTGTACTTAATATGGTAGATACTGAAAGTTAGATTGGGCAGCCAGAGATGCTACTACTTCTTATGACCCTCTATCCTCAATATTGAGTATTGAGTTAGCACAGACAGTGGTCAAAAGACATGGCTACTATTACTGGAAAAAGGATGGAATGGGGAGCAGCATCAATCCCTGGCTAGTATCACTGGTAGAATGTGAAGGAATGAGGTGGAGAGAACCCCTTGGGTGGTTATGCAGTCCACAAATTTTCTTTGAACTAGACAGCTTGCTAGATTGGGTTCCAGGTGCTGGGGGCAAGAAAAAGTCTCTGTTCTCATGGAGCTGATAATGTAGTAGAAGCAGATGTATTTATGTTTTATCTAATATGACAGCTGGTGAGAAATACTACAATGAATAAAATAAGGTTAAGAGTGCAATAGTTGGTTTTTGGCAGAGAAATGATGGCCTGAAACAGGTATGGTTTTGGGTGAAGAAAGACATGTTCACTTGAAAGACGAGGGTTGTATTTTGAATAACTTGATTTTACAAGGTTTCTTTCATGCAGAATTTCTTTGTTTGCTATTCCTCCTATTGTTTCCAAACATGACTTACAGTGACTTAGAAAACATGGTACCAGGTGATGAGAAGTAAGTGAAGAAATACGAACAAAGGGAAAATAAGGGTCATTTCTTTCATCATTGCTTTCCAGAATTGTTTAGTTTTGGTAGCTAAGAGAGAAGGAAGTATGGTGATTAAATTGTGGTGATTCATGTTCTGGGTTTATTATTTAAAAAGTAAAATACATTTTGATGCCTTAGAAAATTATCTTTTGTGTGTGTGTGTTTAAAGAGCCTGTTTTATTTGAGAGAAAATAAAGTCTCTTTACTAAGAACTTAGATGAAATTTATCTCCTGAGTTCAAAGAAAATGAATACTGTTTTAGGACAATTTAAAGTACATCAAACCCTTATATTTTTTGAAGAAAACTTTATAAAGGTCATTCTTGCCTCGTAGGATACACTAAACTAGACTACAGGCTAAATTTATTTTGAAGGCCATAATTTGCTTATTCTTACTTTAAACATTTTTATAGCAATTATAAATAAGAAAAAGGTAAATTTTAGTTGACTTTTATGTATCCCATTTGCAATACTCTATACTTCTTTGTGTAAATAGTTTATTATATTTAGTCTGTTTTAAAAATTATTTTTAAAATGTTTTTTGGTCTAGATCTTCTGGCAATGAATTCTCTAGGTTTTTTTTCTGGTATTACAATTTGTATTTCTCTGGTTTTGGAAGATAGTTCACTGGGTAGAGAATTCTGGGTTGTCAGTTTTTCCTGCCTCTTTCAACAGTTTAAAGATGTTGCTTCACTCTTTTCTTACTTGCATGCTTTCTGACCTGAAATCTCCTCTAATTCTTATGTTTTATATTCATTTGTAGTTTGTGCTTCATTTTTCTTTTACTGTTTTTAAGATTTCATTTTTGTCTGGTTTTTACCTGTTTCCATATGAAACAGTGGTGTTCAATATGTGGTGGTGGTGGGGATTGTTTATGTTCATACCTGTGCATGCTTGGTGTTCTGTAGCTTCTTAGGCCTATCCTTTGATATTCATCAATTTTAGAAAATTCTCGCATTTATAACCATATTTCTTTTTTTCTTTGGTTTCTCCTTTTATGTAGACTAGAGTTTTTATCCTAGGTTTACACTTTTTTTTGTTTGTTTGAGACTAGGTCTTGCTATTTTTGCCCATGGACCTGTAGGCTCACGTTGCCTGGGGTAACACAGACTCAAGCAATCCCCAGCCTCAGCTTCCTAGGTAGCTGGGATTACAGTCATGTGCCACCGCACCCAACTATATTTTTTGGGACTAAGTCTCGCTACTTGCCCCCTGGCGGGACTCGAACCTCAATCCCTGGCCTGAGCCGTGGCTTCCTAGGCTGCTACCTACACGCATGTGCCACCATGCCCTGCTGGTTTACACAGTTTTGTTAAATTTTCGTTTATTTTGTTTTAGCTTGAGTAATTTTTATTGACCTATTTTTAGATACACTGATTCTGTCCTTGGCTGTATCAAATCATCTGAAGAATGCTTGTTGAAAGCATTCATCATTTCTATTACCATTATTTAATGTTTCAAGCATTTCCATCTGATTCTTCCTTATAGTTTCTCTCTGTTGAAATTAAACATTTGATCTTTCATGTTCTTCACTTATCCTCAGGGTCTTTTCCAGTTGATTATGGCTATTTAAAGTTTTGTGTGTAATAGCTTCAACTTCTGTGTCATATTACTTCTGGCTCTGTTCATTACTATGTCTCTTGGTGGTGCTGTTTTGTTCCTGATTTTTATGTGCCTTGTAGTACAGTGTTGAGAATTAGACATCTTGTGTAGGATGTTAGAATCTGAGAAAACTTTTCATGCCTCAAATGGGAATCTATTCTACTTCTATAGACCTTTGTTTGTTTGTTCATTTATTTGTTTGTTTGTTTGTTTATTTATCCCCTCTGTCTCCTCTATAAACCTATAAACCTTTAGTATAGAGGATGGTTGATCAGCCTGTCAGGAGTTGAACTGACTTGAAGTTTGTTGTTGGTATGGTTATTCTCAGTGCACGCAAACCATAATTTTTTAAAAAATTATTATTTATTTTGTTCTTTTGATCACAACCTCTGTAAGTGGTTTCTGGGATGCCCCCCCCTCCTCCCTCTGGTGCCCCTTCCATTCTCTCAAACCCCACTTTGTTGTTTACTAGTTGTGCTAAGTCCATTAGTCTCTTTCTTTCCCTTGGCAGTGTTCTTTTACTAGGTGAGGGGCTGTGTTGTTGGAATCACGTGAGCCTTGCTGGTAGGTTTTCAGTCTTAAGTTTGTGTTGGGTGGCCAGTCTGTATTCATTTGTGATCTGTCCGTGTTTTCTTGCCGCAGGCTGGCTTCTCCAAGCCCATCTCTATTGCTTTGCTGCTTTACCTTATGGCTCTGGTGTCAGATTTAGGGGGTCTTGCCCCCAGCCAGTATTGGTCAAGAAGTTTCTCTGTGAATACAGGCATCTCTGAATGCCTTTGAAGATCATCTCCTCTGCCTCAGTTTGCAGTTTTGATGGGGGGCCGATTACCCCATCTTTGGTCTTCCTCTCCTCTCCCCTCCCGTAGTGTGGGGAGAGGGCGTTGCTCTCCTGGAAGGCATTTCCGAAATGAGGTCCTGGGTCTTCCCAGCCCATTGAGTGCATAGGTGGACATCATGACATCGTATCTCTACAGTTGTTCCTCTTGTCTCTCATGCACTGGTTTTCTCGGTTGTCCAACTGCTGTGTCCAGCTCAGGCTTGTGGACTGGATTTTTGCATGATCCCACACCCGTTCCATGATGGGGTTTGTGTTGCGCATGTTCTTGCTCCTCTTGAAGTTTAGCTGGAGTGAGAGTGAAATGAAACGGGCTCCTTCACCCTACCCCTTCCCCTTGCGGGGCGGGGCCCATATGGCTGAACCTGCGCTCTTCCATGCTCCCCTTGGGCTAGGAGCAGGGGGCAACATGGCTCCGCTGATCTGGGCTGCAGGTGGCTGCCCTGTGCAGCAGCCATCCGCTGGGGGTTGGGGCCACCAAAGCCCCCCCCCTCCAGGGCTCACCCGGCTTAGGGGGCTTACCCAGGATCCTTCACTCCCTTTGCTCCCTGTTGACAAAGGAGCTTAGATGGCTGCTGGTGCGCGGGACTCCCATAAATTTGGTTTTTAATGACTTGAGTTTTGAGTTGGTATTGGTTTAAAGAAGGGCTTTTCTCAGTGTTAGTCGTTGCTCTTCCTTTTGCACCATATACCAAGGTGGCCTCCTATCTTTCCCAGTAGAATTCCATTGTTATTTGTTACAATTCCAGTGTTATTTGTTACTTGGTGCTTGGTAGCTGTGTGTAGTTGCATACCTCACTCTTCCCCGCAGAGTTAATTCCCTGGTTAGCTTTCAGTTTGTTCCCTTTGACTCCAGCTGTGTAGTGGATTCAAATGAAAGTTATGAATTTGCAGTTTATCTGCTTTTTATGTGTTGTAGGTACATGGAGGTACTGCTGTTTTCAGTTCTCTACACCCCAAATAGAAGTCCAAAGTCTTGATTTGATGTTTCCTTTTTGCTTTACGATCATCATGTAAAATCCTCGTGCTGTTTTCTTCTGCTCTCTGCTTTCCAAAATGTCATTTATATGTTCTGTACAAAATCAGTGGTTCTTAAAGCTTACCTGGAAAACAAACAAAATACAAATCTTGAACTCTTGTGTTTCATTGATAAATGGTGGGATCCGGCAGGGATAGCTTGAAAGCTCCCAAGTGATACTAATATACAGCCAAGCAGATAACCTGTGATGTAGGCTTTTCCTTTTTATTCCACAGAGATGCTATACTTTCCCCTTTCTCTGCTATCAAGTTGTATACAGTCATGCTGGAACTTGGTGGATGTGTTTCCCTCCTACTTTTGCCCTCAATGACAGTTAACTGTTTTTTCTTAGTCTCATAGACTGGGGAGGAAACTTAGAATTCTTCCATTTAACCTTCTACCAATATATGAATGCCCTTCATGATGATGGTTTTAGCACTGTTTTTAAGTCTTTCAGGGATTACAAACTACTATTAAACATGATATTTTTATTGTGAGATTGTTTCACTGAGGACAGGTGTTTTCCTTCTACTGAATTGAAATGTCCCCTTTAATCCAAATAACTTGATTCAAAACCTTGTTAACTCTTGAAAGAAATTGGTGCAATCTAGTGCACATGCACATACAAACCCACACACTCCCATCAGTGACAAGCGTTTTATGAACTAGCATTTACTGTAAGTCTTTAATTTAATTTCAGGACTCGCCAAAGGGTTGTTTTTGTTTTTGAGATTAGGTCTCACTATTTTTGCCCGTGGAACTGCAAGCTCACTTTGCCCAGGGTACCACAGATGCAAGCAATCCCCAGTCTCAGCTTCCCAGGAAGCTGGGATTACAGGCACATGCCACCAGGCCCAGCTAGTTTTTGGGAGATCTCCTGTGTTGCCCCAAGCAGGACTCAAACTGTGATCCCTAGCCCCAGCTGCTTCATAGGCTGGTGCTTACGCCACCGTGCCCGACCTACCAAAGGGTTTTTTGCAGTATGCAAAATGCTTATTCACTGCGTCTTTCACTGCACAAGTTTTCAGTGGTTTTAACATATATGGTATCTCCAAACACATTTTGTGTGCCTTGTCTAATACTGATTCCTTCAGCTTCTTCACCGGTGTCATGCAGTATATGGGTTTTAGTGTGTGGTGTCCTCAAATGGACGGGGCCATGGCTTTGCAGGAGCGTTGACCAATTTAGAGTAGAGGGGAGGGTTCCTTGTCCTTTTCTCCACATCATTCCTAGTCATGAGACCGGAATTTAGAGGAATGTAAATTGAAGCCAACTCTTGAGGAACACTATTGATAGCTTTATAATGTTTGTCCTCCCACTTTTTTTTTTATATTAATAATGACTGTAGACTTATCCAGCCCCTGGGGAAAACAGTATGGTCGTTTCTCAAAATATTAAAAAGACCTACCATACAATCCACTAGTTCCATTCCTAGTATCTGTCTAAAGAATGCAGAAACACTAATTCAAAGAGTTATATGCTCTCCTGCATTCACTGCAGCCCTGTTTGCAATAGCTATATTATGGAAACAACCTAAGTGCCTGAGGAGAGATGAGTGGATTAGAAAAATATGGCATCGATAGACCATGGAATACTACTCAGGCATTAAAAATAAGAAACTCTTGCCATTTGTGGCAACATGAAGAACTAGAGGGAATAATGATAAGTGAATTAAGTTGGAATGAAAAACAAATACCAGATGCTTGTATGTGTGATCTAGAGAAATAAAAAAGGGCTAAATCAATACCAAAGGACAAAATCAAATCAATAACAAACCCTTGAAATCTGTGGAATTGAGGTTATAAGATAGGGAGGGGAAAGGAGTTAGTGAAGGGAGAGAAGGGGGTATTACAGACTATGGTGGAGGGCTGAGGGTGCCGTGGTGGTGACATATGTCTCAGAAGGTGACATATCTGAGAAGGTGCCTCTGAGTCACATACATGTTGTAAACCAGTGTCACCTCAACTTAAAAACAAACTATATTCCAGTCAAATTGAATCTAAGCACCATTTTCTAACAGGTATGCTATCAACTGTGTCCATAATTTCCTATACCAGGATTGATAGCCCTGTGTTTACTTTGGAACATGGACAAACTGGGTAATCTAGGTGAGCTTGTTGCCTCAGTTCTCGTGTATGTGATACTGTGGCAGGTGCTGGGCTAGATGTCCAGTATTTCACAGCTTAAAGCCTGTTTGGGGACTTGTGACATACAAGATGAGTGTAAGCATATCTTGAGGTGGGTCCCAGTCTCGGGTCACAGCAGAGAAGTGGTCAAATATGAGAGAAGGTCATGCAGGGTGATTAGGGAAGACTTGATTTGGACCTTGAAGGTAAGCATCAGACTTATGTAATGGAAGTATTTTCCAGGCAGTAGTACTTGGAAAGAGAAAAATATTTAGTAGTCTCCCAATTCCTGGTTTCCCTAGAAGTGGCTTAGATACTCAGGTTCTGAGAACACCTTTAGGTAAAACTGAGAGGGAAATCTGACTTAAACTGTGATTGTAACAAGGATCAACAGAGACAATGATCAGAACAACTCTCTTCACCCTGTTCCTCCTCCTATGCCTGAGCCTTCAGAGGCTGAGGGTGAGTGATGTAGTTTATGTGTCGATGTAGAAGTTGTCATGGGAAGTTTAGCTTGCCAAAGGCCATTTTGGGACTGCTAGCATTAGCCCTCTCTCTTTATAACTTCTTTTAAGCTTGGAGCAACCACCTGTAGACACTAACCTAACTTTCTACACTCTCCACAGAAGGTGCTTAAACTGGTAGATTTTAAAGACAGGTATGCTACATCTACTATTCTTTATGATCTACTTCATCTGTGAGAGAATCTTCAGAGTCATCTTATTTGTAGCAATACTATGACACCATCAAATACTGTATGAAGGTCATACAACATATTGTTGAAATATCTTGTTGAAAACATCTCACTCGTTTTTGGGATTATCTTGCTCTGGTTAAAAAAAAAAAGGCACTGTGTATGTGTTATTTGCTACTTGGCAAGCAATTAGGACCACAGTTCTTAAGCACCTACAAGGAGAATTGGAACAAAGATGAGAATTGTCAGTGACTTCGGTTGTGGACACTACAGATTAGGTACTAGTGGTACCTAATCTCTTTTGGGTAAATTTATAAAAAGTAGAGACTTACAAAATTCTCTTGGTTTGCCTTGGTAGCCAGTTAGCCCAGAACTAAATGTGAAATATTCAACTGGAGTGGTAATTTTTTTTTTTTTTTAAGAGATTAGGTCTTGCTATGTTGCCCGGGATTCCCGCAGACTTAAGTGATCAGCTTAAGGTAATCCTCAGCTTCCCAGGCAGCTGGGATTACAGGCGTGTGCCATCATGCCCAACTTTTTTTTTTTGAGACTAGGTCTCGCTATGTTCCCTGGGTAGTCTCGAACCCGTGGACTCAAGTGATCCTTGGCCTCAGCCTCCCAGTGCTGGGTTACAGGTGTGTGCCACCACGCCCGGCCTTGGAGTGGTAATTTTACTTCAAGTTCTACATATCAATATTTTCTTGTCTTAAATGATTTAATCTTCTTAAAAATAATTTTATTACCAGGGTAATACGCATCCATTATAGAAAATGTGGAATATAGATTACATTTCTAGTCAGATATTTTTCAGCCACACAGAAATGTTTACATTGCAATCATTTCTTTTAAGCTTATATGTATATATTTTTACAAAAAAATCAAAATGCTTTTCATGCTGTATAAAACTTTTAAAAAACTTAACTTTTATAAGTATTTTCATATCATTAAATATTCCTGCATAGAATTATTTTTAATGACTGGTATAATATTTACTAAGGAGTATATACTTTGTGCTTTTAGCTTGAACTCAGATTTTTGTTATTATGCATACAAATCTGTCATGTACACTTTTAAATTTCTGAGCATAGTCACAATTATTTCTATATAATAGTTTGCAGAATTTACATAATTGAGTAAAGGACTGTAGTATCTAAAGTGTTAGATATAAGCTGGGCACGGTGGCTCGTACCTGTAAGCTTCAGCCTATGAAGCGGCAGGGGCTAGGGATCGCGGTTCGAATCCCGCCTGGGGCCCGTAGCGAGACCTAGTTCCAAAAAAGTAGCTGGGCGTGGTGGTGCGCGCCTGTCATCCCAGCTACCTGGGAAGCTGAGGCTGGGGATTGCTTGAGTCTGTGGTACCCCGGGCAACGAGAGCCTGCGGTTCCATAGGCAAAAATAGCGAGACCTAGTCTCAAAAAAAAAAATAAATAAATAAAATAAAGTGTTAGATATATATTTCTATGTTGCCTTTCAGAAAGCATGAGTTAATCTGTATTATCACCCAGAGTTTGAGAGTGCCCTTTCCCCAAACCTCTGGCAGTATCATTTAAAATCTATATTAAGAGGAAGAATTTCTGAGTATAGCCAAGTGGGGCAGGAGGTTGTGAGTGCTCTCCACCAGAAAGCACCTATCCGTCTAGACAAACTGAGCAGAAAACCATTTTTATCACTCTAGTAATCCATCAGAGGCAGCCATAATCTGAGAAATCTTATGTTTAAAATCTGTTCATTTGGGGTAGTCTGGCCTGGGCTGCTCCTACCTCCTCCTCACCCCCAGTTCAGGGATGTAGTGGTATCTCATCAAGTGAGACCACCAGGAGCAGTTTCTTCACTGCTGAGATCAAAGAGATTTGGTTCACTTGACTCAGTGTTTTCTGAATTTTTCTCCCGTTTCAGTTTATTTTGAATATTTAAGAAAAATAATAAATGTTCTTTTATTACAGATATATAATAAATATATTTGTTATTGATAAAGTGGAAGATAAACATAAAGAAGAGAAAATTAAAAATGCCTGTAGCCCCACTTGGTATGTTATCTAATCCTCTCACTTCAGTAGATCTTTCTTTAAGGACAGAAATGTTCTGTGGCATCCAGAACAGTGGTCATTGACCCCATGTCTTCACTGAGCACTTGAAATGTGGCAAGTGTAACTGAGGAACTAAATTTTTAATTTTTATTCTGATTCATTTAAGTTTAAATATGTACATGTGACTAGAGACTCTAGTGGACAGCCAAGTTGTAGTATTTCCATACTATGTTGGTGTGAACACATTTATAGTTAAGGAAATAGAATCTCATGGCATATCCTATTTTGTATCTTTTTTCTGATTAATATATCATAAGTGTAATTTTAATAACTGACTCATATCCCATTGAATAATTGTACCATATTTAACATTCTTTGTTGAGCCAGCAGGGTATTTCTAATATTCAAATATTGAAACAACATTTCAGATAATGTTGATAGCTAAAATTGTGACAGTTATTTGTGGAGGATAAATTGTGAAATTTAAAGTCTTTCCAAATGGATCAGAAAGTTGTGGTTTAATTGAACAATGGGATATTAATTTGGGATATTTGGGATATTAATCCCAAAAAAGACAAATTAATTAATCAAATTAATCCCAAAAAAGACAAATTTCAATCATTTGTGATAGCATGGATGGAGAAAGAAAGAATTGTGTAAGTGGTAGTAACCCAGAAAGAAAGAGAAATACTGGATATTCTCACCTATATGCACAATATAGGGATAACAAACAAAAGGACAAGAACGAGTTAAAACTAATAAACTGACAGCAGAGCTAAGGCATAAAGCAAAAGAGGGGGAGGTCAGGGGAAGGATGGGCACATAACATTGGGATGGCAATTCACAGGTGACAGGATGTCGGGAGAACCTCGGGGTATGCAACAATGTAAAAAATATATATGTAATCAATAAAAGTCTAAGAAAATTTAAAGTATTTGGTCTGCATGTCTAATGTCAGAATCCACAATCTTGAAAACTTGTTTTTTAATAGGTTTGGTATTGGAAATTGTAGGTCTTCCAGCTTTGGTTTTCTTTATCAAAATTGTTTTGGCTATTTTGTATTCCTCATATTTCCATACAATTTGCAGGATTAGGTCATTCATTTCTGCAAACATACACACACAAAACAGCTTGAATTTTGACATAGGTTGTATTAAATCTGCTGATCAGTTTGAGAATTAGTGCCATTTGGACAATATTAGTTTCCTAATCATGAGTCTGGGATGTTTTTCAAGTTACTTAGGTTTCCTTTAATTTCTTTCAATCATATTTAATAATTATCAGTGTTCAAGTCTTGTACTCTTGTGAGATTTATAACAGCATTTTATTCTGATGTGGTAAAATGAAATTATTTTGATTTCTTTTTTGCATTGTCTGTAGTAGTACATAGAAAAAATACTACTGAAAATGGCAATATAATGAACTTTTGTGTTTTTAAAAAAATATATATATTTTTATTGAATAAGTTTTGTTTACATTTGCCTTTTGGGTGTTCCTCCCCTCTCCCCCATCCCACCCACCTCATCTCTCCATCTCTTCTTTCACTGCCATTTATTGTTTAATTTTTAGTCCCTTGGGTTCTTCCTCTTTCCTGTAGCAATGTCCTTTTGTCCGGTGTGGATGTGGTTTCCTGGGACACAGTGGCCTGTGCTTAGGTTTCCAAGTGTCTTTTTGCTGCTAGCCACCAGTTCATCCATGATGGTGTTCTTTCAGTGCCTCCTCCTTTCTGGTTGGCTGCTCTGACCCATCTTCTGTCATATTTTGCTCCTTTTTTGTTTTGTAGTTCTGGTTGCTGGCATTGGGAGCATTTCTCCCGGCCAAAGTTTGTGCACCAATTTTTTTTTTTTTTTTGATTGAGACAGGCACAAGCAAATGGTTGGTCTCATTCGTTGTGGGGCCACTGCCCTTCTCTGTGGCTTCATCCCCTAAAGTGGGAGGTCCTTTGATCATGGTGAAAGCATCTCTGAACGGGAAAATCCGTTCCCATCACTGTAGATCTCAGTGGTTGTATTTCTGAGGTGGTTTGTCTCTATAATCAATCTTGTAGTCCTGTGTCCCGTGGATCTGGCGTTTGTTGTTCTGGTATACTTCTTTGTTTTTCACCTCTGGATTTGTGTGCAACTGCCGTTGAATCACTGATTTAGTTGCTTCTGGTGAGGGTTGACTGGATTTGGAGAAGACCAGAGGGAATGACCCCTACCACCCACTACCCTCTGCCAACCCTCCTCCCCCTCCAGCTCCTACATCCGGGGGGTGGGGGGGAGCGGCTCTGTGCCTGGCAGCATGGCTGAACTGGGTGTGTGGGCAGAGCTAACCCTACCTCCCCCGGCCACCTTGTGGTATGGTAGCTGGGGGGTGCCAGCCACTCCCTGCTGCCTTGGCATGTGGCGAGGTTCCCCACCTCGTGTTCTCCAAACCTCGAAAGGAGTGGGGCAGGCTGGGTGGCTGAGGGCTCATTGCCTGGCAGCATGGCTGATTTTAGTGTTTTGATCCTGTATCCTGAAACCCTGCACAAGAACCCACTCTAGTTTTTCAGTGAGTCACTTAAGATTTTCTACATACAAGATCACGTTACATACAAGGGAAGGTGGTTTCATTTTTTTAAAAATGTGTTTACTTCTTTATTTGCAATATGAATACTTTTTAATTTTATTGCTTGTTAAATTGCTTTGGTTAGAGGCAAGAATACATTACTTAATAGAAGTGGTGAGGACTTGTGTTCCTATCTGATGTTCCTAATTAGTAATAGTCAATATTATCTATTGCTGTATTCCAATGACTTATAATACCCTAAGAATGTGTGGGAGAATAGGAGTTGCTAACTGGTTTCTTTAGAGGAACAAAAATTTCCTTTTATCTGAACATTGGAAAGCTTGGCATAGTGGTTATTAGAAGTATTTTAGCTGAACCTATTCATGTGATAGCTAGTTGATTCACATATAATATTTAAATGTTGTTTAAAAACATATTTTCCTACTAAATTTTTTAGACTTCTTTTCCCCATTTTTGATGCCCACTATATGCTTTAGGTAGGTACCATCCTGGAATCACAAAGCTGAATTAAACAAAGGCCATGTCCTTGGGGTGCTCATGGAGTAGTCTTTTGGGGAAGACAGATAGGAAATGGGAAGTTTGCAGTTCTTGCAAGTGGTTCCCATTAAAATATAACCTGTTAGAAGGCTGTTTTTGGGTCTCAGTTTGCTAATGTAACAGTCACCGTCCACTTCACTGATTCAAAGAATTTTAGAACTGAAGACTTGAAATTTTTTTTTTTACCCTACCTGACATTTTTCAGTAGCAGAAGACTTTTATCCTTATTCAACAATCCCTGTTCTATCTCATCAGCAATTCTTTCTCTGAAATATTTCATTACACACCATGCATTCGCCTCCTTTTCCCCCTCCCCCCCTAAAAGAAAAAACACTCCCTTCTCCACCCCCATACCATTTTCTACAGGCAGGCAATCCACATTCAGCCCACTGCTGGGCTCCATTTGTTGTGTCTGGCTGTGGTAATGTAATACCAACCCCATATTTGTCTTCAGTGTGCCTTGTCTAGGATTCCTGCTTTGCCTTGCCTGCAAAGACTACTCGGCATTGTCTGTCCAATAGGTGCTTAGGACGTGGAATTCACAAGGACAGGGATGTTATCTAATGCTAAATTGGAGTTTCCAGAGGTGTGTAGGAGGCTCCTGTTCTGTTTAATTGTACATTCAACTTTTTTTGTCAAAACAATGCTTCATCTCTTTTAAATTTGACAATTGAGGATTAACTCCACGACGTGGTCATACCTTTGTGCTCACTGTAAACTTATCTTTTTAGAAAAAATGAAAGTATTTAAAAATGCAATTAAATATTGCTTTTAATTAAATATTAAATGCACTTAATATTTACAGAATTTTTAAAAATCAGTCAACTCAAATCATGCAGCCTGTATTTCCATTTTTCCATTGCTGTTTAAAGAGAAATCCTTTGGTCCAGCTTTATGTATCTATTATTCAGACTGAAATAACATCAGGTTGCTTTTCATCATTCCACTGGCAAAATGAATGCAAACACTTTGGTCTCAGGCAACAAAAGGAAATGAATTGTTCCCACAAACCTTTCAAGTTTAATTAACTTTTAAGTAAATATTAAGTTCTTTCTTCCTTTTTTTCTATTTTATTACAATGCATTTTTTTCTTTTGATTATGTGAAGGTGTGAGATAAGGATGCAGAACTGTTTGCTGTTTCACACTGTTTACTGGGTGTGATGCAGCAACCAAATCAATCAAAAGGGAAATCGGAAAATAAGTACTCTATTTGTGCCCTGTAAGTGGTTTGTAAAGTCCCCTCCTGTCTCTATGATTAAATGTTGTCTCTCCTCCTTGCAGCCTTCTAAAATGAAATTAAAAGAGGAGCAAATAGCATTTTAAAAGCAAACACAAAAACTGTGTCGGAATGAACCCAACAAATTAAGTCCAACAGCTTTGCAGAAAGTCATTTGATTCCGTTTTGTAAGAATGCAACAGAAAATTCCAGGGGCCAGGGAAGGAGAGCCTGAGAAATTTCCAAGTTTTTGAAAAGCCTCTGATGACTTCACCTTGTTGGGTGGGGGTCAGTCAGGGTGGGAAGAGAGGTGATGAATTGCTGGTTAACAGAGCTTTTCTTAGAATGTGTGATAAATGCATCAGTGACCCTAAGTTACTTTTTACCTCCATCTCAGCTTTGGGGTGGTCCTGGACTTGCTCTTGGGAAGAGACACAAAAGAAAGTATGTGAAGGGCATTCCTAGAAAATGGGGTGGCACTGTGTAGAGGAAATCGTATCAGGTTGGCAGTCAGGAACCTGAATCTTATTCTTGGTCTTTTATATATAGCCTTTTGACTGTGTGATCTTGGAAAAGTCACTTTAATACCCTCTGAACCTTGATTTCAGCCCAGTCTGAAGGAATATGCAGATTTGAACTATTTGTGTTTTCCAAACCAAATTCCTAAAGTCGTCATTAGTCCATCTCAGAAGTAGGTTTTGCTCTAACAGTGGAGTTTCGGAACCTGTCCCTAAAGGCAGCTGTAGTTTTCTCTCCCACATTTATGGTTCTACAAACAGTTGTTGAAATGAAGCAGTCACTGGAAAGTATTTGAAATGATTTGGTGGCCTGATCTCAAAGGTCTTTGGGGTTTTCCATCCCTGCTCTCTGTACTGTGACTTCTAGTCCTGGCTGAAAGTGAGAAGGGTGAAGGAACACCCATTATACCCCATCCTGTCTTTCTCAGGTCATCCCATGGGCTTGTCGTCAGTGCTAGAAAGACTGCATTGGTAAGTATGAAGCAGCAGTGGAGAAGTTTGTGCTTATAGGATTTCAGCCTTTGCCTCCAGACTGGTTTACTCTAGTTGGATATAGTTCCCTCCAATCACTCAAACCCTGATGTTGTACATGGCCTGGTAGTCAAGTGATTTTGATGGTAACTGTGGCCTCCATCTCAGGTTCCTCATCAGCTTTGTGGTGCTATCAGATCACTGAGCCCTGAAAGCCAAGACTGTAATACTCATCTGTCAGCAGCAAGTTGGGGTTCTGAGAATATGGTTGCTCCAGAGGCTCCCTTGTTAGTTTTGTTACTTTATTTACCTTTTCTACCCCATATTAAGGTATCATCTATCTGCTCTCTATGTGGGGACTCTCTCTCTTTCTCCTTTAGGTACATTTCCTGCTGCAGACTTTCTTCTTCCTCTTTCCATCAGTGTGCCTCTGTATCTTCATGTGGCCAGGAGTGAATGTTTAGGGAGCAGGCCTTCAACAGCCCTACTGTTTCAAGCAAATGTAGTACCTCTTGTTTCCTGTCTCAGGATTCTCTGGAAAACACATAAGCCTGTAAGGAAAGATTTAACAGAAGAGCAAAAGAACTATACAAATTGAAGAATATACACCCATGCATGTCAAACAGCTACTTAATATTTATTAGAAATAAAGACTTGCTGTTTAAAAGTGAAAATTTAAACTTCCCTTTTCCTTAATCCATTTCTCCAGTATATTGGCCTTTTCATCTGCTTTTCAATTGAATACTTATTTCTTTCTCATGATATCAAGAGCCTTGCCGAACACTGTGCTGTCAAAGATGAATAAACCTTGTCCTCCAGGGGCTGGTGGCCGGTCTCAGTGAAGATCTGTGCAGACAGTAGCAGTCCAGCATGGTCAGTGCTCTTCAGAGGTGGCCCTGGAAGTTGGAGGAGCTCTCAGGATAAGCAACCATGTGCACTTGGTGGGCACAGAGAGGCACCTGCAGGAGGCATCCCAGGGCCTGTCTAGAGGATTACCTGGAGCTTGTCCAGAAAGGAGAGGGAGGGTCTTCCAGGTATAGGAAGCTGGGAGTTGGTGGCTTCGTTGGAGCTGACCTTGACGGAGTGTGAGTGAAGGAGAGTTAGCAGGAGCCCAGATGGGATGAGCAGGAATTAAACTGTAAAGGACCTTTGTGCTTGTCAGTTTGGATTTTATCCCAGGGGAATGGAACCTACAGGGACAGTGGAAGCAGATGGGGCTAGGAGTTTGCAGGGCCATTTAGGGTAGATGTTTTAAGGGCTCTATTGCAGGTCACTGGACTTTGAGCCCGACTTTACTATCTTCCATCTGTGGACACCATAACTGTGTCTCTGTTTGCTCATCTTTAAAGTAGGGATGAAAATATTATTTTTCAGTATAGTGCTTGTGCAGAATAAGTACATGCAACTAAAACGGATATAAAAATGGGCCCAGAGTTAGCACTTACTTTTTTTTTTTTTTTGAAGGAGACATTTTGTGTTTTCCTTAAGCAGCTTTCTTAAATTATGCTATCAGGTAGCTATGGCATAGTAGTGCTATGTAAAATAAACTCTAAAGTATAGTGGCTTAGGTCAACTGTTATTAAATATTCTGTGACAAGAGGAAGTTTCACGCTTGGTAGTCAGAGATTGACTTGGATGACGGTAGGCTGGGCTTGTGGACTTGACCAGACAGCCTCGGTGCCTATGCAGGACCTGACTCATGCGCTTTGGGTTCTTGTCAGCTCTTCTCCGAGGTTCAGGGAAAATGTACCAGCCTAGATTTGAATCTAGTTATGGGCTAATAGAATGGGGATGGTACTACACTCCAGTGATACTGGAAACACTGGACAACAGAGGTGTTTCTGCAGGAATGTGCTGTAGTCTCATCACCAGGTTGCAGTGACAGTCTTTGTTTTTTTGAGACTAGGTCTCACTATGTTGCCCAGGGTAGTCTTGAACCCATGGACTCAAGTGATCCCTAGCCTCAGCATCCCAGGTAGCTGGGATTACAAGCATGTGCCACCACACCTGGCTGCTGTGACAGTCATAAACATGGCTGTGGCAGATATAAACTGCTGCAATAAGAATAAACCCAGGAATAATGTGTTGGTTTATATGTTTTAAGATGCCGCTCTCCCAGTGCAGTCGAAGGAACTTCATTTTGTCTGGCCCCTCTGGCATTTATTTTCTGCTCCCTGATAACCTCCTGTGAGGTTCTTTTCTAGTGAGGAGCCCCAAGCAAATGCTAAGAGTGAGGCGAAAGGGAGGCTGCCTGGTTAGTGTTAATTGGTTCATAACTCTATTGCTTGATTCTTCCAGACTCCTCTGGGCTTGGGAGTAGTATGGGACAGTGATGGAAAGGATCAGATCCGACTCCTTTACCAGCATGTAAGATAATATTTCTCCTTCCTGGCTTCCTTAGCTGCATGACAAACATGTCCATCTTTCTCTGACAGAAGCCAGAACAGGGACAGGGAGGACATTCTTTTAGGTTTGATTTTTCTATTATATATATATATAAATATATATATATATATATATATATATATATATATATATATATATATATATATATATGGGGGGGAGTGTAATATGAAATTAAATGTCAAATGTCTTAATATGCCAGTCACTGATTTAAAAAATGAAGCAAGATCTCTAAAATTATTTTTAATTATGATAGCTTGATCAAATATGGAGGGTAAGGAGGAAATATATTCTAGAATTTTTTGGTTAACAAGAAACAGTGCTACATGTGACAAGTGAAACATTTAGCAACATGACTGGCCTATGTAAAATCCTCAGTGTATTGTAGGTTGTACATTGTGTTGCTGATGCTGATAATGCTTTCTCTAGTCTGTTTATGGGGGGAAGGGAATAAAAATAGATGAAAAAGCTGAGGACTGCATCAATCACCTTTCTCCAGAGGAACATCTCTCAGCCATTCCCTTTACACATGGAAAAGCAACAAAAAATGAACCCAGAAAAGGTCAGAATCTAAAGCCAAGTCAAGTACATACCTTAGAAATTACAATTTTTTCCCTTGAAGTGGTTGCTTCTAAAAGGCACAATTCGAAATAGACACTGCAAGAAAAGACATTCTGAAATCCTAATGGTGCAATTCTGTTTTGTTCAGTCAAAAAATAGGACTGGATAATGATGAATTGTAGCTATGCAAATGAAAAGATCATCTTGCCTCATGCTTTAGGGTGTGAATTGATGGCAAAAATGTCTTCGTATTACTTAGTAGGGGAGATGAATTCAGATGAAATCTATCAGTGATAGATGGTCATTTGCCACACACACCCCCCCCCCCCACGCATCATTATGGCTAAAATGCTAAAATAGTTGGCTATGGGAACCTTTTCCTGAGTTGTCACTGTGGGTGAGGTTTGGAGAAGAGGTAGCTACAAGGAGTGCAAGCAAGTCTAGCCTTCCTTCTCCAGTGAACACCTTTGCTTTCTAGGAACTTCTAAATGGGAATGGCAATACAGACATTAGAAACCAAACACTAGTGCAAATTTATATAGTTCCTATTTTCGCAGGTCTTTGATATATCTGGAAGGAAATCAGTTGAGTGAGAATGATGGCTCTAAATTTTTACCAAATTAAACTCACTTTTTTTCAACTTTTTTACTTTGAGTTTTTTTTTTGTTTTTTTTTTTGGGCCAAGGGATGTTATGTCCAGGTGTGACAAGGTTAGAGTAACATTGCCACCCAAGAAGTGCCCCTCCCCATAAAATAATCAGAGATTCAAACAGTGGTTGGTGACTCAGCTACCATATACTTACATACCCTGCAATTACATTCTCAAAGCCTTTAGTAGGAAGAAACGATTTTAACCAGGAATTATCGCTTAGCTGACTGATGCCCCACTGAAGATGAAATGACTTGATGATAATGGTTTGGCCATAATCTTTCACTGAGATTTGTTACAAAACTGTTATATGTATTTGGGTTTTTAATTTAAGGTTCTTGTACTTAAAATGGGTTTTGGAATAACTTTCTGACTACGTGTAAATAGTATGTGCTAAAGTTTTGAAAGTAAGGCTGTCAAGGTATTAATAAATTTTTAAATAAATAGTTTGGACATAAGATTAATTTGGACTCCACCAAGCATAATCATTCCCAAACTCAAACTCCAGAGACTTGAGTACTGCAAATCAAATTATGGAAAAAGTAGCAGAAAATATAATATTTAGTAGATCTCTGTAGGAACGACACTGTTCATGACTTTAAAGCATGACAACGAACCAGGGAAGAAAAAATGAACAGATTTGAATGTATTAAAATTTAAAACTTCTAAACAATTAAAGAGACAACAGAGTGGGGAAAATTTCCATTAAATTTGCGACACATAAATGATTAATGTTATAACTTTAATATGTAGCTTATGGAAAGGAATGGAGCCCAAGTAGGAGATGTAAAATAGAATAGCTACCAGTTATTAAATATTTTTCTAGGCCCACACAGATTTAAAAGATCACATTCTACTGATTGTTTTGTGTGTGGAATGTTTTGTAAACCAGTTTTTCTCACATGCCCAGATTGTGTTAAGAGGTCTCCTAAAACATGGTTTTTCAGTGGTGGTCAAGTATTTCATTGGTAAGGAAGGACAACCCAGTTTTACGTAGGTGAGTTTTCAGTGCTGCATGCTAAGGTTATTGAAATCAAATTTAAGGTGATTTTTCTAGTATCTCTTTTACTTATGAAGCCACGGCCTGTTGTTAGTGCTGTGGCTATGGAAAAATACATCACAATGAATAAAAGTAAGTGATATACAAAGAGGCTTACTTGATACTGTTTTTATCAACAATTTTATAGGTAGCATTTGCCACTGAAACCTGTTTTAGCAGAGAGGAAGTATCATTTGTGATCCCATGCTCTTCACAGCATGTCATCAGTTATCTTTAAAGGCTTAGTAAAAGAGACACATTAATTACCGTGCCTGTGAGCATCACTAGGATAGTGATGGCTATAGTATTATATTAGGACACTCTGTCAAGCATGTCATCCCCTTATCTTGCTTTTTACTACAGAAGGAATAAAGACACTAGAGAAATATCTTAGAGGTCGCACAACAAGTTAACAGCAGATAAGCTTTAGAACCAGCAGCTCCAGAATTCCCACTGTGTGTAATTAGCTCACTGCAGGCAGGAAATGACAGCATTGGGGATAAATGGCAAATAGGGCTTTTGGGAACCTGGAGGCTGGTGGGAATTCTCTTTGCTCTTCTAAATGGCTAATTAGTTACTTTCTGAGGTTCTCACTGTTTAAAACCTGGAACCTTATTCCCTAGGGTGAAAGCAAACACCGTGGTCACCACTTAGTGCTTTGCTGGTCTAGTGAGGTGGAGGGTATTCGATATGGGACTGAGTGGTCGGTTAGGCATTGTGTTCTCTAACTCAGGGTTTAGGGAGCCCCCTGAGTGTGGTTTTGGACTCCTGATGGACATAGGAGGCAGCTGGGGACCTGGAAGGGGCTGGAACAAGTTTGACTATTTGTAATTTTACTCTCCTTCCCTTGCTTGTCATGCTGTCAAAGACACTAGGGAAGAGTGTGGGTGGCTCATGCAGTTCGTGTTTGTCCTTTTTTGATAGGGAATTGTAGACTGCATTCTATTCTTGGACATCTGACAAATTGTGTAGGTGTTCAAAACCAAAATTTCACTGAGTGGTTTGAAGGCCTAACTGACTTTATTTAACAGTTCATGAGTCAGTATCTAATACTGCAAGCTGAGAGATGGTCTTTATTCAAGTTGGCAGGCTATTTACAGGAAGGACTGTGGGACGAAGAGCGCAATAGTGGGGGATAGCACCTTTCCGTTGGCTAAGCTGCACTGTTTCACGAAATGGACTTGGTGCTGGGCAAGAAAGAGATCTTCCTTTCTCCTGCTGTGGTTCTTTGTGTTATACTTTGTTTTTGGGCCTATGAGTATTAGTACTTTCCTGTGGAGTCTGTAACTCTTTCTATTTGGGGTAATTGACTAAGAATGATAGTGGTGAGCGCTCCCTCTGCAGGTCTTTCACCAGTTTTGATTGTGGTTTCCTACATTAAATTTCAAGAAGGAAACATTAGTGTTTGAAAACTACCACCAAGAGATCTGGTATGTTTAGAGAGAATTCTAGGTTGGAGAAAAAGATTGTCAGATGGTCTAATAAGTTCATTAGGTTACGAAATAGTGACTTTAGTTTCATTGACTGTTTTTTTAAGGGCATGATAAAGTATTTGAGCTCCATGGGTTGATTTTGTTGATTTCTGTTTCCTCAAGCCTGGCTACTCAAAGTGAGGTCTGGTTATTGGCAGCATCAATATCACCTGAGAGTTTGTTAAATCTGTGACTTTTCAGGTCCTGTGGTTGAAGCGACTGGACAGGTGTTTCTTATGTATACTCAAGTTTGAGAAACATGTAAATTGTTAACTGCAAGATCAGAAGTGGTGAATGCTTCGTCATATTTTGTATTTACACGTATTTTGCCCTTCATCACAGTTTCAGTTCTTTGATATCTGAATAATCGATCCTACTTTTAAATTTTCCATTAGAAGTTACTACATTCTCATCAGAAACTTCAGAAAGTACAGAAAAGTGAGAAGTAGAGAGCAATTTACCTCTTAAGGATATATTGACACCACTTTGAAGTCATGTTGTATTTTCTGTGCACAATTAAAAAAAATTTTTGTTTCTGATTATAGACATTATATGAAAAATAGGAGAAGTATAAAACTGGAAACCATCCTATATATTTAAATTTTGGGGCTTACATGAGTGGTACATAGTCTTCTCTCCTTTGATTTTAAAGAATTTGCTCAGATAATCTTCACCTTTAGTTCTTTAGTTTCATCTTTAGTTCTTATGTAACTTATATGTATTGTTTCTTCAAGACATTATTTTTATTTAAATATTATATAATTTAAAAATATTTTCAGGCATAGTAATTAATACCTAATATTTATTGTTCAGTGTTTTCTTTGTGCAACTAAAGCATTTAACTGACTGTTCATTAGTGGAACATGTTCTATTTTACATATGAACTCTTTTTGATCAGGAACTTCTGGAAGAATAGAAAAACTTTTACTTTTGAAGGATGTATGATCACCCTCATTTCAAACTGCTCAATAAATTTTATGGAGGAAAAAAGAGACTGTTTAGACTTATGATTCCTTAGATTAAATCTGGAAATTTCTGGATGACTGGAAATAGTATTCTACTTTCAAGAAGCAGATTTTGGTTATTTGGACTAAGATCGTTTAGAAGAACATTGATATGTGATTTTTGTTACCTGTGGAACACTGGCTTCCATGCTGAAGGCAGGGTAGGAGGTACTTGGTTGTTATTTTTCTGAAAGCATCTTTGTCATGGTTTGTTTTAGAATATACCCTTGCCCTGAATTGTGCAGCTGTATAATGTAAAATGGTGATCTTGATCATCATTTTGTTGACTGACCTCTTTCCCCAAGTTCTGTTTTTAAGGGTGATACAATTGCCATTCAAAGAAACAGTACAGAAATTAAAATTACTAGTGAGTAGATTTCTAAAAATTCTAAGCATTGCGTCTAAGGTGTCCCTCTTTTCTCCTGCCTTACATGTTCCCCATTTCTTCTCTTCAGTACTCATTTTCACTCTAATTCATACCTTCCTGAAGTTCCAGCCATTTCTACTTCAGTTCTTAAGATTTCTTAAATTTTTTATAGAAGACTTACTCTACCCTCGCCCCCACCCCCATTCTTTTTTTACCCCACTGACTTCTTTTAGTCTTTCAGATAACTTCAATCAAAAGAGCACCACTACATGACCCAGTAACAGGAGTCTGTCCTTTTGGGGGGTGAGGTGCTGGGTGTGGCTGTGACAGAACTTGATGGGAAAGGATTGAGACTGCTTAGTCACTAATAATAGCTGTTTTTAAGAAGTGGAGTCACTACAAAGAGATGCTATAAATGTTTTCAGTGTTTAATCATTGGCAGACTGTTAATGGATATGTGAAACTGGGTTGATCAGAATTGAATTGGAAGGCAGCAGATCTTTCAGCACCACCCCAAACCCAGTGTCGTCACAGATCTTGGCTGATAGTCTTATTCATGTTGAGAAGCTGGTTGAGCAGGAAGGATGTGTGGTCTGGTTATTGCATTAACCAGATTGGCATGTAAGTTTGCCAAAGACTAGAGGCATTGCAACATTAAAAAAGTCCCTGTGGTAAATTTTAATGCTTTAGTCTCCTGTAATTCTGCATATTTTACTTTTTTTTTCACCAGCGTGGCACCTTTCTTAAAAGCATCATGGTATGTCCAATTGCCCATGCTAGTGAACTGTGTTTGTGCTTGTCCTGGTCCAAGTCCTAAGGAAGCTGATAGAGCTACAGTTTTCATTTTATTAATAGAAGCTTAGGAATTTTCCCCAGGCGGTTGACATGCTGTGTAACTTTTGTTTTTCTTCTTGTAGGAGGTAGGTTGTTCTCTTGAAATAGGGAGTTATGCATGCTTGTAAAACTAACCACTGGAGTTTTAAGTAAATGAAAACTTGGTAAACAGGTGGCTTTCTGTGACTGACAGAATCACATATGTTCTGGAAATAGGGTTCTGAATGGTCTCCCTCTCTTTTCTTCTTGGGTCTTCTTACCTTTCTCCCTGTATGTTAGACTCCAACTAAATGCCTTCTTGATGTTCCCCAGTATGCCATCCATACTCGATCATAGGACCCTTGCCATTAAGTTTCCTCTTCGTAAATTGTTCTTCCCCACTTATCTGCTACGCTGCCTCACATTCTTCAGACTCAAAAATGAGTTCACCAAGAATGCCCTTATTTATTGTCAAGTTTCATCCTTTCCCTTTGGCTTTTTAAATCCTGCTTTCCTATTTTCTCTTCTCTTTAGTACACACCATGCAGTATACAACATAATAGAAAATTTTACATGTTGGTATTGCTTTCTTTCCCTAGAAAACTCTAGTCCTGAAGGCATGGTAGGGTTTATTCCCTCTGTATTCCCAGTGCCTATAATAGCACCTGTACCCTCCTTTAAGTAGTTATGTCATCATAAAGTACCCAATAAATACTGACTGGATGGGAGGAGGGAAAGAAGAAAAGTTATGAATAACTCTCTTGGCTTCTACATGTTATAACTGACCTCCACATTTTAGACAGCCTGGTGTAACCTAGCAATTAACCTACCCCCTGCCCAGGGCAGCCTGTGATTTTTTGGTGAGTTTTGAGGTTCTTGAATTCTAGCAGGCTTTGCACTTGGTAACTGTAGGAAGTAACCTCTTGTTAGTATTTGGTGTATGGAGGTGTGTTTCATGACTCCAGTCAATGCCTCTCTCTCTACACCTTTCTACTATTTCCTACACTTTCAAGAATTCAGCAGGTAGTAACAGATGCAGCCTGATTGATTTCTGGGAGGGTAAAGACAGCATATTTGCTGTGGGATAGGTAAATGGAGTCATTGGCACTGAGATTTCATTATCTTTTGTCCCCAGATAATAGGTGTATGACATACTTAAGATTTAATCCCACACATAGCTTAGCAGTACTGATAGGGGAAGGGGGTGTGAGGAGAGGGACTTGTAAATAGTGATAAGATGGTGGGAATGTAAAACTGTTTGGCAGGGTCTGCCTGGGATTTTGCTGAGTCCATAGCAATACTTAATTAACTGTGTAAACATCTATTCAAGATAAGACTATAGCAGTTGCCTTGGGGAAAATTCTTTGAGTCAATATTTGTTTGATCTTTTATATAGTATTTTGACTTTGCTATTCATGCATTAGCAAAGTTCCTATTATAAATGCCATTTTTAGGGATTTGCTGTATTTGCACACGAGGTCAGTTCTGGAAAAGGTAAAAGATTGGAATCACTGTCTAAGTGGAATTCTAAGGAGTTTCAAATGAATTTTTGAATGTGGAAATTCTTTGTTTCAGTCATTTGACAAATAATGATTAAAGACCCATGTTAAGTCTTGAGGATTCCAAAATATAGATATCATTGCCCTCAGTTTGCTTGTAATCTAACTGTAGAAATAAGTTTTTTCTTATATCTTTTATATCTTATCCTATAAGACATATCTAAGATAAGCAATAATAATGTGTATAATTTATTGAATACTTAACAGCAAATGCAAAAGCCTTGAAGTGACAATTGACCTGATTTGCTCAAGGAACACCAGAAAGGCCAAAGTAGCTAAGGTTTGGTAAACAGGAAGGAAAACTGTAGGTGCTGATGTGTTTAGGGCCAATGCATGTTAGTAACTGTTGATATGATGGTTCTGCTGATGAGGTGCTGAGAGTTGAGTGAGTGAAAGGCAGTTTGCAGATGTAACTGTGCATGGTCAAAGAACCAGGTAAAGCTGCTTTTGCTTTTCACTGGTGGGCACAGCTCAGTAGTCCTCAGTTCTTGGTCCATTGCTGTAGTGGGCAGAGGTACTGCTAAGTAGGAAACCAGCAGTACAGCTGAAGCCCTGGGGGAGAGCGCCCATAATGTGAGTTGAATGACATCCTCATCTCAACCTTCCCAATATTTTCTTAGTCTGTTGATTTCAGATTTTTTTCTTTGATTTCTGCTTGGCACTATATTCCTGCTAGAACCATAGCCCCTGCCTGAAATGCAGTCTTATTGCCTGGGACCTTCGATCTGCTGGTTCTTGCCATCTAGCCTGCAAGCTTGTCCTCCTATTGCTGAGAGCTGGTGTTGATCTGGGCTGTATGTGTAGTAGTTTGGGAGCCCTGCACTGAACGGAGAGTTTGAAAAATTGCCTGTGCTTTTGGGGTCTCCTTTTCCCTACAGCCCAACATTTTTGATGATCGCCGGAGAGCGGCTGCATCTGCTTGGATAACAGCCACGGAAACTCATATTAGGCATGGTTGACTGTGCTTCTTTAGACACTTCTACTGGACCATTGCCAGAACTCCTCCAGGTAGGGCTCTGACATGTGAATTCCAGTGTGCTTGAGTTTGCCTGTCCTTCAGCCCCCGCAGCTGGTCCTCTCAGCTATACTCACAAGCCAAACCTGAGAGGGAGAGAATAGAACGAACATCCAGACCAGGGCTTTGGCAGGTGGCTGAAGGACAAGGAGGACACATGTGAGAGACCTGGGGAAGGAAGCTTCAAGAGAACATGGTTCAGACTATTTTATGGTGAGGCAAATAAAAAGGGGAATGAAAGTAATGGTTTATCGGTGAGTATCAGTTTATAGGTCACAAATGCAGCTAGTACTTTCTTAGTGTGATGGCAAGACTGAGTTATGTAAAGAATATATCTACTGTGGAGAACCTTTGAGGGTACAGGGGCCTGGGTCGATATGGTTTAAGATTAGGTCAGAGGTCCGGCTAATATTTACTAGGAGGTTAACCCCAGGGTCACTTCTGTGAGTACACACCCATATTCACACATGCATGTGCACAGATACATACTCCCTCCCCCTCACCTATTTCCTTCTCCGTTTTGTTTTCATTAGTTTTATATAGATCTAAAACACCAACTTAAGTGCTGATAAAAGGAAAAATTGCCATGCAAATAGCTCCAGTCCTCAAATTTACAAACCAGAGGTTGAGGAATATACCTGTAGTAGGGATATACATAAATGCTCTTGGACCCTGCAGGGTGGATACACTATGGTGCCCCTTTTTCCATTGCTAGAGAAGAGTAATTGAGTCAAAACTTTTATTACAATAAAAATATTGTAGTATGTGTTATGACTCATATATTAAAATACAATATATAAAAATAATATAGGGGGTAGTTACACTAAAGTCTTTCCTTTTTGAAGAAAAATGCTAGCTTATTGAGGTAAGTGGTCTTTAGGGGCCTACCACTTACTTTGCTGGGAAATGGACTAATTTAGTTAACATTTATTGAGCTTCTAGAATATCCTATGAAATGCTCAAAAATTTTAAAATTCAATTTTCTAATAGGTGATTCATGCATGTGGCTTAACATATAGAAACTGAAAGACTCTTAAATGAAAATTGTTCCTTCCATTCCTCCTTTATTTATGCAGTTCTTTTCTCCAGGCACCTTTGTTTCTGGTTTCTGATACGTATTTTTTTAATACACTACAGTATGCTGAATCAGTGTTAGAACATTAAGGGAAAATAAGGTGTTCCTAAGACTAAGGAACTTGTATTTAATAAAACAATGTGAGCTAATTAATCATTTACAACTGCATTTTGTAAAGTTTTATTTTAAACCCAATGATTACAAATTTCTGAGATACTGAAGTCTGTATATTAACTTCTTGGAGTATAGTTGTCTGACTAACATCTGTAATCCCTACGGAGCTTGTTAGAAGGCAAAACCGCAAGTTTTCCCCCAAACTTCCTGAATTAGAACTTGTATTTTACACATTATAGGTGATTCAGAGACACATACAGGTTTTAGAAGCCACTGTATGTACTTTTGTAGCATTGACCTCGAATCACAGATTAACTATCAGATCTACATGGAAGGAAAAAAGGGAGAGATGGTCTCAGAAATTGAACTCCATTCCTTGCATTGTTCTGAAGACTCTATTTTGTCATTACCGTTAAACAGTGGGGAAGGTGTATATAAATTCTTGGTGACTTTAATTTTTAAAATAGCTTTATTTCTTTTTCTTTTTTTTTTTTTATGAATAGCTCTTAAGCCATTTATGAAGCCATACTGGTACTGGGTGAATGAGTAGAAATAAAGACTAGTGGAAAAATGTAGAAACAGCCAGTCAGATTTACATTAACAGCTTCTGGTTTGATGTATAGTTTTTCATGACTATGTCTCTAAGTTTTGCAACATTTATTACATTTTAAGTTGTCCATTTCTGGCCAATTTAGACTTAACTATATCTATTTGTGCTGAATCTCAGCATGATAGAATTAAATAGTCATGGAACTCCAAAAAAAAAAATTTAAACTCTTAAAAGTTGTCAAACTGGGAGAGAAGGGGAAGTAGGAAAATTATTTGTCATTTATTTTTTTAGTAAGTGGAAGAATAAAGAATTGAAATTAAGTTTTATTTATTTATTTTTTTTGAGACTAGGTCTCGCTATTTTTGCCCGTGGAACTGCAGGCTCTCATTGCCCGGGGTACCACAGACTCAAGCAATCCCCAGCCTCAGCCTCCCAGGTAGCTGGGATGACAGGCGTGCGCCACCACGCCCAGCTATTTTTGGAACTAGGTCTCGCTACAAGCCCCAGGCGAGACTTGAACTGCCATCCCTAGCCCTGGCCGCTTCATAGGCTGAAGCTTACAGGCATGAGCCACTGTGCCCGGCTTGAAATTAAGTTTTATAATGAACCTGTAGGTAGTGCAAATTATTTGAATATGACTGATTTTTGAACAGACACTTGTGGAAAATTTTATACAGAGGAAATTAGAGTACAGTTCATAAGATCCTATTAAATGGTTTTATTTTGTTACTTTTAAAAATTTCTAGTCACTAAAAAGTTTTACATCCTAAAAAGCCAGTAAGATCAGTAAATATGTACTCACATAATTTAAAAGATAATTTTAATATGTTGTAACAGGGACTGTAGAAGCAGTGAAAATAGGCACAAATAAAGCAAATATGTAACAAAACACTACCACCTGGATGTGAGACAGTTAAAGCTAGATGTTGGGATTAGAGGAAAAAACTATACTGAGCCAGGAGAGAAGATCCTGGAGAACAACAGCTTAGGTCAGGAGTGTTTCTTTAATGTGGAAAACTGAAATGTTAGGATCTAACACTGGAAAAAAAATGACAACTTCTGGCAGTGTTTTGGTGAAAACTATAGCAATTTGCCCATCTGGGTAATTTACACCTGAAATAATTCTAACTCTAGAAATCTATTTTCAAGGTAATGACTATCTAAAGTTAAAAAAAAATCTTTGGAATAAAGATGTTCTTTATTTTATCTAATTATATGTTATAAAATAACATTTTTAATAAATACGTAATAAAAATTGAATATGAGTCCATTGCCTAGCAAGGAGGGGAAGGGGTAGGTAAGTTTTGCACATTCATAGGATGGGATGATTTATATTTGAAGTGTGTGGTAAGGTCTAAATTACGTGTGACACAGGATAAAATTTATTAGGACAAAAGAAGGAATGATGATGATGGTTGTGTATGTGATGGTTTTAAAAACCTATTCCAGATCTATTAAGTGAACTATAGTGAGGCTGGGCTATCTTAAGCAGTAGGGGAAAAAAATCTTCCAATTTAAAAAAATTACCAAGAATTGAAAATGGACAGAAAATTTGGTCACTTTTATTTAGTGGAGGATATTATGAAGGTTTTTTTGCATCTCAGGTATTGGAGGTATTTTTGTAAAATCTTTGTGAAATAGTGTTAAGGTTAAGATATACTAGAGTTGGAGTTATATAGGGAGGAGAGGAAAGAAACTTAGTAGGGAGAATGAAAGCATTCTTGGGATATGCACAACTGGCAGGTGCTCCCTTTCCCTTGCCCCCAGCATTGTAGACCTGGTGGCCTCTGGCTGTAGTCAAACTGCTGGCCAGCTGCAGCAGATGGCCACGGATGACTTGGTGACCAGCGTCCTGTTAAATGATGCAGAATGCCCTGGCAGCTTATTTTTAATTCTCAGGAAATCCCATGCAACTTAGAAAAGATAGGGCTAAAAGTTCCACAGGAGGTGTGCTAGAGCATAAACCACCCCACTGCGCCCCCTCCCCTTGGGAAGTATCTGCAGGAAGCTCTGGAGTAGAGCAGTGAAACTTAATAGTTTTCTAGTAGCCCAGAAGGGTTGAGGGTTTCAGTTTCTGGCATGACTTAAATAGCCAACTGGACATAATAGATTAACTCTGTGAAACATGTTCTCTTTGTAATTAGAAGCCATTGTATTTCTATACGTTTTGATTTTTCTGAAAGATAACATGATTGGTAGTAAGAAATGGTATCTATAGTTCCTCAAAATTTCCCTTGGACAATACTGGAGCTGTTCTTCCAAGGACTGTTTTAAAAATGATTTGAAGGGAGTGGCTTTTAAAGTTGCATCTTTTCTTTCTCATGTATCTTATTCTTTAATAATTCAGTGGACTCAGCTGAAAAATAGCACAATTATAATTGCATGTATTCATGTAGATAACCCCAGTCCCTGTGCCATAGTTGATTTTTATCAACACCATTAGCACTGTTTTCAAGTCCTGTCTTGTGACTTGCTGGGCATCTTTTTTAGTGGACAAGTTAACACATATAAATGCAAAAACTCAAGTCAATCACACTGGCACCTCAAATTCCATTTGTTTGGTTGAAAGTGATATGATGATGTGATGTCATTGAGAAAGAAGGGGAGTTGATATAGCTTTGGGCTAAAACTGAAGTATTACCCCTTGAAGCCGCTGCTTTGTGAAGGGCGGGCTTCTTAAAAAGGCTGTTTCTGTACTGCTCAGTCCTCAGTAGGACAGGGAAATGGTGGAATTCACCTATGGAATGTGACACTCAATATCATGAGTTTGCCTGGTAGGCTAACCTGACAGTGTCAAGCTGCAGTGCGACTGCATCAGGCTAGGGGAGGGTCCTTGAAAGACTGAGGATTTCCAGATGTAGAGAATGTTGGTCTTCCCTTGCACCCTGCCTCCCCCTGAGAAGGTACCAGATGTTAGGAGGGGGTACTGCTTCCTGTCATTAGAAGTTTCATTTGGAGTGACTTTAGCTTCCCTTTCTGTTCAGGAAATGCTTTATCCACTTCACCTCTGAGTATGTTGGAGGACAGAATGCTTTCTGTGAACCAATGATTTGAAACATGGAGTTGTCAGCTGCGATAATAAATGCAACCTTCTGAAGTTACCTGGTCCCTTGGGGATGAAATCAGTGACCTTGGCGTCTATGGTTGGTGTACTTACTCCTCCCATACATTGAACTTGAGAGGAGCTTAGGGTGCGGCTTCTGGTATGAATTTCAACCGCTGTTACATCAGTCTGGCTAATATTTAAACTAAGAAGAACAAGTAAAAATTTCTAAGATTGTCGTTGCTGAATTTTCTCTTGGAAGACCACAAAATATTACTACTCAAGCTCTGAACTCAAGTTCAAGAGCACACCTTTAAGCTTTGTGAGGACAGGATTAGTGTTTTTACTACTGGATCTTACTTTCAGTACACAGATTGGTATCCAACATATAGCAGGTACTCAGTTAATTGTTCTTAAATGAGTGGATTTCCATTTCATATCATTTAACTCTAGACATACTGTTCCAGTGAATCTTATATTTAATCAAGTATTGCCACTGTTTGCTGTGGTTTGGACTTCAGCCATAGGTGGCACATAGCAGACATCATTTCATAAACATCCATGGTTTAAAGTTGGTTTTTCTTTCTGTGACTATGCTGGAAATGGGCACCATTGTGCAAGGTTTTTGCTAGACTGACATTTTTGAGACAGTGTAGATTAATGCAGTATTAAAGTTCAGAAGTGATTCTTGAACTACTAGCCTCCCTTGAAGTCTTATTACTTATTAAAATGCCATTTCTATTCATATTCTCTTTTTTTCTTGCCTCGTTTTCAGTAATGATATTCTTTTAGCAAATTGAGGCCTTTGAAAAGCAGTTCATTCCTTCAGTGGGAATTAAGACTCTTGGAGGAAGATGTGCTGGCATGGCTTAGATTTGTAGAGCTAGGAAGCATCTTTAGGAAGACCCTTTTGCTACCTTTCTTTAGATGAACTATCTTAAGCCATCTCAGCAGAGGAACTAGCAGGCCTGCAAGGAAGAAGAGTTTACCATTTCTTTCATGATTATTACTGCTTTCTTGCAGCAGAATTTTTCTTAAGTCCCGAATTCCAGTCTCTGTGAGTGAGGGATTTTGTGACTTCAAACAGTCTATTTTCTCTGTACTTGTTTTTTAATCTCTAAAATAGGGAGAGAACTGCCTTTGACTGCCAGGACTTCCATAGCAAAGTAACACAAACCAAGTGACTTAAATAGCAGAACTCTATTTTCTCATAGTTTTGTGTGCTACAAATCTGATAACCAGTTATCAGCTGGTCTCAGGTTCCTTCATGGGCACTAAGGAAGGGTGTTCTTCAGGTCTGTTTCCAAACTTCTGGTACTTTCTTCACTTGTGACATGATACCCAGTCTCTCTCTCCTCCATCTCCTCACCCTATATCTCTGTGTATGTGTGTATGTTTGCCTGCACATGCACGAATATCCAAATTTTCCCTTTTTATAAGGATACCATGTTGGATTAGGGGCCACCCTACTCCATATTTACCTCAACTAATTGTATCTGCATTTGACCCTATTTCCAAATAAAGCTACTGGCGGTTAACACCAGCACAGGAATTTGGGGGGAAACACAATCCATTGTAGTAGGCAAGAAGCTCAACTAGAATGTGAAGCCTCATGTAGCAGACTATACTGTTTGTCTCACGTTTTCTGTTCTTAGAGCTTTTTAAGAATTTGCCTGGGATTAGGAAAAAGGCCAACCTGGTGCATGTAGCTTTGCTGTCTGACTGGGATGCTATTAAGGAACAGACAGAAGTGAATGTATATGGCATCTTGACTTCATCATGGTATTTTCCCATCAGGACTATAGCAGTGTCTAGGTCCTTTCCAGAATTCAGCTGTTACCAGGCAGAGGCACAGGATGGGCCTCATGCTGTAAACAGATGGAGACACAGATGCCTCTGTCGCTGCAATGCTGGTCTCATTTGTTTACTGGCTTCTTTGAGATCCCAGATAGGTGATATAATAGGAGATCAAAGGCCTTTGTAATTATGCCCCCCTCCCCCAATTCTTGCTAATGCCTGCAGAGTTGTTTGTACATCTATTTACATATACAGTTAGATGTTGGCCCTGGGTTGCATTGAGCTCTCTCTTTGGATAGTTTTATATAAACCATCATTTTTGAGAGTATTTCAAAAGCAAAATCAGATCTCTTGGCATAGTAGTATTTGTCGTCCTATTTTTAATTTAGTTTTTTGATGAATTACAATAAATACATCTGGAAAAATATCCATGGAAGAGTATAGTTTGTTGCACTTTCATACACCATACCTATCTCTGTAACCGGCACCCACATCAGAAAAGAGACCCTTGCCCGCATCCTCCTCGATTATGACCCCTATAAATAAAATAACCATTATTAGTCTGACTTCTAACAGCTTTAAAGAGTTTTGCTCATATTGAATTTTCTTCCCATTTTAAAATAAAAAAGAAACTTACATAGATTTTATGTAGTCACAGTATATACTCTATTGTCAGGCTTCTTTTGGTCAACATGAGATCTGATCATGTTGCTGCCTGTAGTGATGTCCATTCCTTCTGCAGGGAAGGAAGATAATTTTCTGTCTGCCCTTCTGAATTTTTGGCTGAAATTCCTATAATAAGATAAAGGAGAGAAAAAGATGAGAAAGTTAGAACACAAATATCTCATGTATACATGAGAAATACCCAGGGAACAATGAGTAACTCTCTGAAGGGACTTAGAATTCAGGATTAAATATCATCTTAATAAGGGATGGGGAGGCCAGGCACGGTGGCTTGTGCCTGTAAGCTTCAGCCTATGAGGTGGCCGGGGCTAGGGATTGCGGTTTGAGTCCCTCCTGGGGCCCATAGCGAGACCTAGTTCCAAAAAAGTAGCTGGGCGTGGTGGTGCGCGCCTGTAATCCCAGCTACCTGGGAAGCTGAGGCTGGGGATTGCTTGAGTCTGTGGTACCCCGGGCAACGAGAGCCTGCGGTTCCACAGGCAAAAATAGTGAGACCTAGTCTCAAAAAAAAAAAAAAAAAAGGGATGGGGAGGAGGCAGGCATGTGAGCTTCTCCTAGGAGAGCATATGATTTTAGGAGAGATGAATGGCCCCTTAGAAGAGTAGATGGGAGGGATGATAGTGTGTACAGACCAAGTTGTCTTAGTGTACCTATTGTCTCCTTTCCTTGATGACAGTCAGTCTTCCCTGATTGATGGCACTCCTAAGCAGGGGATTTAGGGTAATTGAGTTTTGACCTTAGGATTTGACTTTAGGCAGATAGAAAAGTTCAGAGAAAAATCTTCCCCTGTGTTTACTGCTTTTTGAATGCTTATCGCATTTCTGAGTTTCTGTCACCACATTTTGGGTGGCATTCCCCTCTCTTCAGTTACAGCTGCTGATGGCATCTCAATGTAGCCTTCCTATCTTATTAAATCAAATTTACTCTTTTATCCATAGTTCCCGTGCATTAGTGCTGGAGTCCCTTGCGGAGTGGTTGTGCTTTTTTAATACATGTTCAAGCCATTCAGCTGCAGGCCTCAAAGAGTTGAATGCCTGCTTAACTTCCTGATGTTTGGAGGACTTTTCTCTTTTTCCCTACCCACATGAGATACTTGAGGCTTAATTTTCTCCCTTAATAACCATCTGCAGTAACTTTGAGGAGAGAAACATCTGTTCTAGTCTTTTGAATTTTCTAATATTAATGTGTGAAAGGAGCTGTGAGTGATGGCAAGTGGCCTATTAACAATGGCCCGGGAGGAACAACTGAATCAGGTAATACATCTTTACTTCTCTTACTTTGATGGTGGTGGTATGTCAGGAAGCAAGCTGTGATTTTGAATGTGATACATTCTTTCTCATGACAAATGATTCCCGATGCCTAGACATGCAAGAATTTGGGGAGGGATTTGCATTAATGGTTTTTAAGAGAGAAATAGTCAACCTCCTACCTTGAGGACCAGTTTTTTTTTCTTTTTAAGCAAAGAAGAGTTACTTAGCCTTCTGTATGTGAATGGCACAAATTATCCAGCCTTTGCCTACAGTGAGTGTTTCAGCTAGTGACTGAGTGTAGCACTCGGTGATAATGTGATGAAAATTGACTGCATCTGGAAATGCATGAATTCTGCTATGGTAGTACACTAAGAATTGCATCTGGACCATAGTAAGTACTCCGGAACATGTTGTCATTATTTGTACTTGAAATTACTTGGAACTTCCCAGGTACTAGGAGAGACCTAATGGCTGGATTCTATCATGGGATTAATAATTACCATGTAGCTGGGCCCTGACAAAGCTTGTCAACTGAATCAGGCTGGGCATAATCATAATTTAGGCCTCTCGTTCTACCTCATTGCCTGTAGGAAATAAGGAATTCAGGGTGTGAAACAGCGTTCTCACTGTCTGCCTGGGTGCACCTGAGTGGGTGCCAAGTCTGGGAGCCATGTGCAGAACAGAAGCTCCTAGGATTGAGAAGCTGATACAGAAACCCTTGTGACAGGATTAGCATCTGGAGCCCCCAGATGAAGCACCCTTGAATGGGACTAGGAAGGCACAATGGGACATAGAAGTAGAACAATGATTGCCTAAAAAGAAGTGCTTCATGCATAGCATGTTAGAATACTGCCCCAGCAAACAGCCCTTTGTTGTGTCTGCTTTTAGTTTGTTTTTTTTTTTCCCCACAGACAACACAGGTTTACTCTTATAGTTCTGAAGTAAAAATCTTATGGGTCTAAAAATCAGTTTTGGCATGGCTGTATTCCTTCTAGAAACCCTAGGGAAGAATCTACTTCATTACTTCACCAGCTTACAGAGACTACCTGGATTCCTTGACTGTGACCCTCTTCAAATTTTTTTTTAACTTTTTATTGTTTGCACTTATGTCTAAATACATACATATCTATATCTATATCTATATCTATATCTATATCTATATCTATCTATAGCATCATTGTCTACCCACAATGTTCTCCCATTACCTTACCACCTGTGCACCATCTTAGTCTTTTGTGCCCTCCCCTGCCCCTGTTCTCACCCCCTCCTTGTTTTTTGCTTTAGTTCAGTTGGCAGTTTTCAATTTTTCTTAAGCATTTGTTTGTTTTTCCTATATCCCTCAAATAAGTGAGACTATCCCATATTTCTTTTTCTTTCTGTAAGCTGGTGAAGTAATGGATGGAGCTCCATCCATGTTGCTGCAAATGACATGTTTGTCTTCTTTGACTGATGCATAATATTTCATTGTGTAAATATATCACATCTTTTTCAGCCATTCGTCTGTTTTGGAGCATTTGAGTTGTTTCAGTATCTTGGCTATTTTTGTAAATAGTGCTGCAATAAACATATGAGTACAGGTGTCTTTATGAATGTGGATTCCCAGTAGTGGGATTGCTTGGGTTGAATAGTAGTTCCTGCTCTTGGTTTTAAACATCAGAGCGTTTCAACACCAAATACTTCAGAATCTGTCTTCTGGGGGAAAAGGGTATTTTTTCTTTATTACCATTATTAGTATTACACCTAAGAAAATCAACAATGATTTGTTTTAGTATCTACTACCCAGTGTTTTCAGATTTCTCTTTATTTGAAGAATAACCTTACCAAGTTCCTTTTCAGCATTCAGAGCTTAACAATGTTTCTATATTGCATTTGGTTTTTAGGACTCCTCAGTCTTTTAACTTTCAACAGCTTGAATGTTTTTTAAAATTTTTTTTTATAAATACTTAATTATATAGGTAATTATTTCATCACATTTTTGTAATCCCCAGGGCTCTCCCCTCCCTGATGGTTCCCTCCTTCACTCCCCCCCCACAAGTTGTGAACTTCATTTTGTTATGTTTTCTTCGACTTTTTGCAGGGTCTAGGCTGGCTGTCTTAGAGAGCATCCCACCGTATAGGTTTCTTCATGTGTCATCTACTTACTTCTTTGGCCTCTGTATTTCTTGTTAACTGGAAACTAGGTTTAGAAGTATGAGTAGAATAAATATTAACATTAATTAGTCTGCTGTAACAAAAGCACTGTAATGGAAGACTTATGAACAAGAAAGATTATTTCATTTAGATTTGGAGACTGGATTATTTCATTTAGATTTGGAGACTGGACGGCCAGGGTCAGCGTGCAGCATGATTGGTAAATGGCCCTTCTGGGCTGTAGGTGTCTCCGGTGTGCAAGAAGGGGACTAGGGAGCACTTCCAGGAGGGCACTGATCCCAGCCTGGGAACCCCGAAGATCCCACTTCCCATAACTTTCTCCTTGGAATTAGGATTTCAACTTAATTATTTTCTTTTTTGGGGGGTGGGGTGGACACAGATATTTGAACCACAGCAAGCATTTTTGCCAATACCACTTCATAGACAATGCTGTGTCACATGATGTTCTTGTCTCAGTGCTATTGATGCAGTTCTGGTGACTCCTGGATCTTTGTTCACTAAAAGGGTTGCAATTAGTAAGAGTTGATTTTTTTGGGAGAGGAGGTGATTTTGGTTAAGGGTAAATATCCTAATAAATTTCAGCGAAGTTTTTGACTTCCTTTAAAATTCAATTTGAATTTTGGGGTTATATTTTTGGTCTTCCATATGTACACAATTTTGACTCACCCTCCACCAAAATACCTGTGCCAATATCCCTTCTGCCTCTCTCCCTCCTGTTCTTTCTGGTAACCATTGAGTTCAAGATTTAGTCTTGCTGTATTTTTTTTCTGTGGGTTTTGGGGTTCCTGTGTGTGGGTTTGTAGCTTCATCTGATCTCCATATCTGACTCAGCTATGGCATTGGAGTTACCTAGAAGAGATGTTGTCACTCTTCATTCCTTCTACAGTGAGCCGCTGGTCTTCTACAAAAAATCTACACTCAGTGATATTCTTTCTGAATATCACTGTAGATTCATGGACTTTTCTTTAATAAGTATGCACAATTACCCTCAGTTCTTTTTTGATACTCTGAATGTTCAAGTTGTGCTCCTTGGTCTTTGATGGTTTTCTGGCACTGTAAGATGTCCCAGGCTCATCCTCTGCTTGCTCTCTTACAGATCCTGAATCAGTCATTCTTTAAGACTCCCTGCTCCCTCTTTGTTTCTTTGTGAAGAGCTCATTAGAAACCCAAAGAGTGGGGTTTGAGAGAATGGAAGGGACACCAGAGGAGGGAGGGAAAGAGGGAGGAGGAGGTATCCCAAAAAAACACTTAGAGGTTGTGATCTAAAGAACAAAATAAATATTAAAAAATAAATAAATAAAAGAAACCCAGATCTGGGTGCTGGCTGAGCTCATTGTTAGTGTGAAGGGATCTCATTCTAGGTTTGTTCAGTGGAAATAGCTGTGAGATGTATTAAACACACACACACACACACACACACCCCACCCCCACCCCACCCCCAAGTTCATTCATACTTTAAAAGCTAACATTTCAGGAGAAGTTCATTTCCACATGGCCATTTTTATTCCAGTAAGTGTTACATGGGTAGTCTCTCTGTTCCTGCCTGTTGGTTTTGCCCATAGTCTTCTAGTCATCCTTGTCTTAGCTTGATTTTCTTTTGTCCCAGACTGAGTTTTCAACATCAGCTAAACTGTAATTTAGTGCTGATGATTGGAAAACAGTTATTGTTTACAGAATAGAGAATGACCTTGGGGTAAAGTCAAAGTAGATCTCCAGTGACAACAATCACTTTAATATCAATTAACTATTATTACTTGGGTCAGGCAGTGACTCAAGCCCTGTAGAGATGGTAACTGCTGTCCTCACAACAGCCTTCTGCTCTACATGCTGATACTGACCTTGTAATCTGAGGAAACTGAGTCATCATGCCTTTGCCCAGTTACACATTTTGGACTCAACAGAACTGGATTTGCATCTAGGCAGTCTGGAACTGCAACTCACATCTTAGCCACCACAGGTAGTGTCCTGTAATCAGCAGAAAAGTGTGCCGTGCTGGTCTTGTTACTGATTTCTTTGATGTGCCAACTCCATTCTGCAACAGATATTTTCCCCACCCTAAGAGTCATTGATTTAGGTAATTTAATAAAAGCCCATTGCAGAGGGAACCCAAACCCAAATCTCAGAAGAAACGAAGATTTAGGCTCCCTAATTTTACTAAGATGGAAGGGCTGGTGCAATAGAATTACCTTTTTTTAGGATTAAAAAAGCTGTGTTTGTTAACTAGCAAGTTCTGCTTGTGTAAGAATGGAGCTGTCTGAAGTCATTCTGTAACTGGAGGCAGCTGGCTTAAAAAATGAATATGTTTGGAAGTATAGAGAACATTTTGACAATGGGAATGTAGGCATAGTTAGTTCTCTTTAAGAACCGACTTTGTTTGAGGTAGTTATAAAATTGTACCTAAGAAGGAATTTGATGTTCAGTGTTGGTAAAGCAAAGAGAAGAGGGAGGAATTCATCCTGTAACTTTCATGTTAAGGTAATTATTCTTAAGGTTTTTTTTTTCTGCCCTGAGTTGAAGCATTATACTTTCTCCAATTTTTATTTTATTTATACAGAAGACGAATGATCAAAGCCTAGTGGGAGAGGACAGGAAGGTTGCTCTGTTCAGATAATTAATCAGTGAGGACTGAGATTACTCAAAGGAGGGAGTTAGGCTATCAGTCCTTTGGCTGATTCAGGCAGCCAGGAAAAGGCAGCCCTATTAAAAGCAGGTCCATCAAAATCCAGAACCTTGTCAGAAAACTGATCAGGCTGAGGGCTGAGCCCATTTCAATGCCTGGGTGCACCTTAAGTGAAGTGTTATGACCAGGGTGGAGGACCGCCTTTTTTTCCCCCTTCCAAAATAAAAAGATTTCTAGAATACACTCCCCCGGGATAAAACAGTCTGCCCCTACTTGCTGATTTTAAATAATAATTAAGCCAAAAGGAGCTAGTTTAGAAAATATAAAGAAATTATTCTCTTCCTGGTAAGAAAGGCAAAAGAAAGTGAATTGTTTTGGGGTTTGTGAATATTGAACTTGTTTCTTTGCCATCCTCACTGTCCCAGTCTCCCTTCTCCAGACCCCAGAGGGAAAATGGAACCCCAGAAAATGAGCAGGAATGGCACATGGGGCATCAAGGAACCCTGAGGTGATAGGTTTACTGTCTGCTGCTCTCTTTTTCCTCATCTTGTCAAATCTGAATGAGACAGGCCGCCTTTCAGAATTTGAACAAGGTGTACTACCTCAAGGAAGGTAGTGAATGAAATAGGGTAGCCTTCTTTTTATATGGACAGAGGTAGTAGTTTGTTGTACAATTGCCATAACAAATTACCACAGACTGGTTGATTTAAACAACAGAATTTATTTTTTCACAGTTCTGGAAGCTGGAAGTCCATGAACAAAGTGTCGGCAGGCTTGATTTATTCGGCAGTGCATATCCATCCACCTTCATATACCAAGGTAGTGTACAGCCATCTTCTCCCTGTGTCTTCACATGTCTTTTCCTTTGTAACTGTTTCCAAGTTTCCTCCTCTTAAAAGCATACCAGTCAAACTGGATTAAGGTCTACCTTAATGACCTGATTTTTAACTTAACCACCTTTTTGAAGATCTGCCTTCAAATATAGTCATATTCTGAGGTATGGGAATTCAAATTTCAACATATGAATATAAATTTTATATCCCGAAACAGCAGATATAGAGATACATCCTGTTACATGATTTGAATATTAAAAATTACTAATATATTCTCTTCAAAGCAAGACTCCTAAATGATGCTTTGCTGTGCAGCCCATCTCCTAACCCCCCCCCCCCCCCCCCCCCCCCCCCCCCCCCGGTCAAAACAAAAGCAAACCAAAAATAAGATTAAGAGCAGAGTTTGTCATGTGTAATAAATTGAACTTAGTGAGAAAAAAAGACTTAGCTGATGCTTTCCTTTTCTTTTGCCTTTGTTACTCTATATTGGATTTTTAGATATGCAAAATGAGGATAAATGAATGGTCACCATGTGGGCTGCGCTTGATAAGTTCTGCTTCTTTGAGAGACTGTTTTTGTTCTGAGTACCTGTGAGACCTCCCTAGGATTTGCTCACCCAGTAATGGTTACTCACACTTACTTGATGGTAGCTATCAGAATCAGAACCTTGTGCTCTGGTACCACCTGCATCAAAATCAAGGGATATTTTGAAAACTACTTACTCCTGGGCCCTATACCTCTGAATACATCTTTGAAAACAGGGTCCAGGAATGTGCATTCCAAACAAGTCCACCAGGAGAGTCAGGCCAGTGGAATTTGTGAAGTCCTTGCTAGTGGCAAGACTTGCAGTTCTGTGCCACCCTGAGGTGATGACTTGTAAGCTTCTACTTTTAAGTAAATAATCAAATTTTTACAGTTGAAGTAACATTGGCTTATAATAGTATCTAAGGTTCAGGAAATAAACATAAATCAACATCTATGTATACTGCATTATGTTCTCCACAAATGTCTACTTTCCATCCTTCATGCAGTTTAGCCCTATTACTATGTTTACTCTCCCTCCTTCCTTACCCTCTGGTAATCACTGTTCTTGAAGTCTAAGAGTTTTTGTGTTATTTCTCATTCACATATGAGTGAAGTAATATGCTGTTTGTCTTTCTCTGACTTATTTTACTGAGCAGTGTTGTTAACAAATGGAAGAATTGCATGTAGTATAGCAAACATAGAGAACTTTCAGGTTCTTATGAATCCAACTCAGTTTGTTAGAACATTTTTTTTTCAGCTTGTAAGGGGCTGATTAGCATGCCTGTTGAAGATGATGAAGCTGTGTCTGGGTGCAGTGGGAAGTGTGGAGTGAGCTGTGTCTGTGCAGGTTTTAGAGGGAAGGTTGGTGATACAGATGCCAAGGATTTGCCAGTCCTCTCCATTAATTCATAGCTTAGCTCTTTGAAGTTTTTTCTCATTCCCTTTTAGACTTAATATATAAAATGATTCTGTAAGATAATTAAAATGCTTAAATTTGATGCTCATATTTTTCTTGGATGATTAATCACACTGTATGTATTAATGATTTGGTTATATTATGTTTCAATGGATATGGTAGAAAATTTAAGGAAAGCATCATTTTAAATATGTAAAGGAAGTAAATTACCGACACCTTGTTGTCTATTGACAGACTTTTTTATTGTTTATTAGTTTGTCTTAATTGTTGCTTTGTAGTCTTTCTCAGTCTGTAGTTTGTGAGACTTTTAAAATAAATATTTCAAAGTATTTAGGTAGTTCAATATAAAAGCAGTAAAAATGTGAATCTGTTAAAATTGATTGCATCATATAGGAGTTGGATGACTGAATGAGTGGAATGCTTGCTAAAGCCAACTATAGTCTGGTTTCATAGGAATGGTAGGATGTTAACCCTTTGGGCTGATGTCTTACCTCACTTTCCTTTTTTTCAAAATATACCTAATAGTGTGTGATGCTAATGCAGGCAACTTTTCTGAGAGGATGCAACTTTTCAGAAAACCCCAAATCTGTAGGTCTGCATGAATTTGTATAACGGATGGACCTAGCAGGTCCATGGCCCTCATGGCATATCTGCACATTGTTCCCATGTGTTCCAGATTGTTTCTTCACAAGCTGTTGAATTACCAGGTGATATCCTGAAAAAATACTTTACATTTCAGGAAAATATAATACTAATTTTAATACTAATACAAATACTAATGCCCTTTTGAAGGGCATTAGTCTAGCTTCATCCATTAACAATATGTAGAGTCACATGCCATTATATTGGCTTTTATGCAAATGGACTGATTTTCTGTGAAGAGTTTTATGTAATTTCAGACTGACCATTGAGTAGTAATGACTTAATAGCAGAATGAAATCCATGTACACTTAAATAGCATGATTAAATTCTGTCTTCCTTGATCACTGCTTTCCATTTTAGACATGTTTTCTTCTGGCTCAAGCCAGGGTCAGAGGTTTCACAGAATGTTAGGAGTGGAAATGATCTTTACCGGCATTGTCAGTTCTTTTACCTTCTCCATGCAGGTGTTCATGCTGAACCAAAGGTAGCAAAGTTCTACTTATGAGTTATATAATTGGAGATACTACTAAAATCTATTAGTTATTTTAAAAAATAAGTAAAATCTTTTAGTTATTTTGAAGAATACCCTGTTTCTTAAGAAAGTGATGAGATCACTAAGGTAGATAAGTCAGATAGGATCCAAAGATTGTGGCTACACAGACCAAGAGAAAGGGTCTTAGATCTTTAAAACTTGATACAAAAGCAATGAATTTGTCTTTTAGTCACTGAATTACTTAACAGATTTCCAGTGTGTGTCTATTAAGTGACATTGATCATTTTTGAAATCCTGACACTGTAAAGCTATAGCATTTGCAACATCACTGTGCTAAGCTTGGGGATACAGTGATTAAAATACGAAATTTTCCTATGAGTTTTGAGAGGTTATTTTTTGTTTAATTTGTCCTGTAATATTCTGAAAATATATAGGTGTTTTGCATTAAACACTGTCTGAAGTGTGATTATACACAGAATAAATCAGGCCTCAGTTCTTGATGCCTTATGTCTTCAAGTTAATATGAGGTAGGCAACGTTGAGTTTAGGAGACCCTTAATTTAAACTAAACTTTGCAATAAAAGTCACATATATTTTTTTTTCTGCGTGTAGTTCTATTTGCTCGGTTATATCTCTGCATCTGGGAAGCCGGATATTGGGTCTAAAGACCTAAATGAAGGACTTTATGCTTATCCTTAGTTAAATATATGCGCGCGCGCGTGTGTGTGTGTGTGTGTTGTGTGTATGTGTGTGTATGATCGATAGATTGATATAAGCCATCATTCTAGCCCTTGGACATTATTTGGATCTTTTTCTGGCAAACTGTATTTTACTCTCCAGTACTTCTTATAATCATGCCAGCTATATCCTCATTTTTGTTGCTGAGCAGGAGCAGGACAAGGATTAAGTATTGAACAGTGCCTCTCAGCCGGGCACTGTGGCTCATGCCTGTAAGCTTCAGCCTATGAAGTGGGGCTTAGGGATCACGTTTCGAGTCCCTCCTGGGGCCCGTAGTGAGACCTAGTTCCAGAAAAAATAGCTGGGTGTGGTGGTGTGTGACTGTAATCCCAGCTACCTGGGAAGCTGAGGCTGGGGATTGCTTGAGTCCATGGTACCCCGGGCAACGAGAACCTGTGGTTCCACGGGCAAAAATAGCGAGAAAAAAAAATGCCTCTCTTGAACATCCCTCGGCTTATATCATTGTATTTGGCATTCCTTGTTTCTTTATGTAGTTGTGAATTTATGACTCTATGTAACTTTACTAAAATTCTGTTTATATTAAAGTTCTGTCTATATAATTGTCATCATGGCAAGATGAGAAGAGGGAAAGGAGGGAAGAGGAAAAGGTCTGACAGAATGGGAGAAATGCAGCTCTCAAGATAGTAGGTCTTAATGTGCTATGGAATAGAAAGCAAGAAAGCTGGAAAGGTCAGGAAGCTTGGATTGTTGCTGGAGGTTGAATTTAAGTTGAAGGTGATGATAATGTCTAGTGTGTGAATGGATGAGGAGATGTCAGAATGGAAGGGAAGATGGAAGTCTTGGCATTGAGGGAATCAAATGATTGAGGTGCTAGTATGCTGAGTTAGGCTATTTACTTGCAATAAATACATGAAAGTCATAGCAGAAGGACTTGGGATGAACACAGAGACTATGAGCTGAGTGTCATGGAGAATGCGGAACTGACTAGGCAGTCTATAAACCAACACAGACATATAGTTCTGGAAGTTACACTGACAACCAAAGATTCTTATCTGAGACAGAGATTTAACTCCCCACAACTTTTCTTCTTGATAGCTTAGTCATTATTTCTAGTTGAGTACACAAACCCTCACAGTAGGAATCATTTCCTGGTTATCTTACACCTAAATGTGGCCATGTAAGTTCTGCTCAACAAGCTATAAATGAAGGTGACCCCAGCAACTGACTCAAAGCCTCCTTGGAAAGAAAAGCCCTTTTTTCTCCTGGCTAACTTCTATTCTCGTACTTTCTTGTGAAATTACAGTCCTTTGTAGGGTGAGGCAGAAGCTGAGGGTGGTGGAGTATTAGGATAAGAAATAACCTTGGTTGATCCAGCCTTTATGGAGCCCATCAGAGATACTTGGTATGTGAGACAGAAACATGATGTCTTATTTCTTAAAGCGATTGTTTTCTTGGGGTCCTTGAGCTCACAGCTGGATCAATCCTCCATTTATCTTAAGATTGGGAGGAGTTGGTATCAGCAAAGGAATATGCATTATTAGAAAGCTAGATTACAGTGAAAGTCAGAAAGTGGAAATAATGTTGTGAAGAGAATTTGTGGATACTGGAAGGCTATTTTGCTGTAAAGTTTCCTAGAAGTTAACGTGAAAAGATTTGAAGAGCAGAGGGGAAAAGAAAATGGGTGTTGAGGAGAACAAGGAGAATTTGGAAATGCCTAGATGGAATTTACATTTTGGGTGGTGGTCAAAGAAGGCAAGGATATGAGGTGTGATCATAAATGCTGTGCTCAAAGATGCCAGCAGCTGTTTGATGTAGTCTGTCTTGGTCTAAATGCAATTTAGGTTGGTCCAGTTGCAACTAACCTGCAACAAGACATTTGATGAAAACAACAATTGAAAGTAAGGTCAGCTGGTTCTAAGGCCTGGAGTAGGAATAGACCCCGATCTAATGGGATCTCCTGATAGACTGTCAAATGCCAGTAATATTTCCATGAATAAGATAGGCAATAGTATTCGACAATAAAGAAATGGTAGTCCTGTATTGTAGGATAATCCCTGGTGATGGTCTCAGGCCTCAGAGACCATGTTTTAAAGATCAAGTTCAATTGTTTTCCCATAGATTTGACATTTTGAGCTGCGCCTGACTCTCTCCACTATCTAGACAGAAGTGGATCTCTTTTTTCTCTTTGTACATGTTCTGACATCATGTTTTAACTACCCATGACCTAAACTTTTTAATTTTCTCCTTGTGCAATAATTTTTTTTGTATTTCTTGCTTATACTATGAATCTACTTTTGGTTTTACTTCTTCAGCTCTTATCTGTGAACACTTTGATTTTCCTTCTTTATTTTGGTCACTTTTAAATTATTTTCTCACATTCCACTGACCTGGTATACTTTTGTTTCTTCATGTGATTCTTATCACTTTGAGAGTCCTTTATATCAACTTTGTCTTTCTAATTACAATGGAACAAGAGTTTTCTTGACTTCTTTTTGTTCCTGATATATTCTAATACAATTTGGTATTGTGGAATTTATATATCATGGTGGAGTGTAATAAGTGGGTAAAATAAACATGTATAATGAATGAGAAGATTTTCTATTGCAAATAAGAATGTGTACTTAATTTTTGTTAACTGGTTTTAATTCTTTTTTGGTCCCTGTGTTTGAATAGACATAACACCTAGTACATAGAGTAAAACTTTTGTCTTTTTAAATGCGTGAGTAAACATTTGAATACCCACATGCAATTTCACTAAATGTGAATGAAGTTTTGACATGGGACTAATTGGACTCTGACTTCCATAAGGAAAAATTGAATAAAGCTTTGTGATTTCACTTCTGGACTACTAAGACTTTTTGGATGTAAAGGTCAAAATTAAATTTGTTGAACCGTGTCCAAAGTACTGCCTGAAATGCACTGAACTCCAGATAGTTGGAAATGAATAGTTTGGAGAGTACTACTCAGGGGTTCACTAACTGGGGATTAAGCTCTGCTATGGTGCCTGTTAGAGCAGGAGAGTAATCTTGCAGGTCCTGTGGCACTGGAATTCTTGAGTTCTTATGATTAACTCATGGGTGGATTCTTTGTAAAGCAGAATAAGATTAGATTTTACTTTAAATAATTTAAAATATTTATAGACAACAAAATCATAAGTACCCTTTGCATTCCCAATCTTCATGTCTGCATCTTGCTACTGGAGATCTAATCATGTTATCATAAAGAAGCCTCAAACAACCATTGTGGTAAGCCTCTTCTCTTGGCCTTACATTGGTCAACCACTTGCAAAAGACTGTTGTGAGGATGGGCATGTATCTGGTGGTAATTCCAAAAATGACTATCAAAGCAGTAAGGAATTATCAATATCTTATGTAATTCTGACTGGTGTGACTTTTAATCTTCAAGAATTTTGTTTTAGAGAATGGCATGAACACTGTCACTAATTTATTACGATAATGACAGTGAAAATATTATGGGGGGCCAGGCTTTTTTTTTTTTTTACATAAATTCTCTTACTAGCCTTTCCTTAAACCAGAGGAAAACCTTTACCTTTCAAGCTGATACAAAATAGGCAAAAGACCTTATTAATCCTTAAGCTTCCACACACAAGTTACCTTTGTCATTTAAATATCTGCTGCTTGCCTACCTCAAGGTCCTCTCCCAAACTAAAGGAAAAAAAAAGTTTCTGGATTCTTTGACCACCTGTAGCCTTTGCTATGTAATTCCAAAGCCAGATGGAACTCTTAAAGTGATCAAACTATTTATTACTAAGTAAGCAAGTGATTACCTAAATATGTTCTACAACTTAAACATGGTGAAAATCCTGGTTACCCCCATTACATTTGCTACAAAATAAAAATGAAAGACCCAGTTACACCACCACATGTCCAAGACTATCCTTTTAGTCCCTGGTCACCTCACCACATGTCCTGTCAGTCTGAATTCACAAACATGTTCCAAAAACAGGGCATTTCACTTTTCCTCTTTGGCATCTTTTTGGATTTCTCTAAACACGTGGTCCACGACGTGTTCTTTTCTTTCAGTGTCTTCTCAACTTTAGGCAATAGAAGGAAGAACTCCAAGGTAAAGCAGGAACCAATAGCAAGTCCATCTTTTCAGGCCTTGCTCACAGCCTTTCCAATAACATCTGAATCAAACTAGATAAGACAAACTCAAACACAAAGTTCAATTCTCCAAACTTTTTAGACTCCTTTAGCACACACCATCAGCTTATGCATGCTAAGACTCAGAAGTTCACCAGCCCAGGCTGAATACCACCGACCCCAGGCCACCTCAGCTATCATAGACGGAGCCTCATCCTTCTCCAAAAATGACCGTTCAATTCTTTGTTTCTCTTCTAAGTACATTTTTATATCTTTTCTCCTTGTTTCCCCCTCTTTTGGAAACAGAGTCTTATCAGTCATCTCATATCACAAAAGCCTTATTTTTCTTTCTCCTCTCCTACCCTTCTGAAAGAAAACTATGAATTCTAATATAGGGTTAATCTGAATTTTGTTCAACTGGGCAAAATAGTCAAGTCATCAAGTCAATCTCCATAATGTTGTCAGGTCCTTCTTAAAATTTACAATTCTGAAGCAAAAAGGAAGTAACTCCTATTACCAATGCATAACATCAGCTATGTTAATGGCAGATGCCCCTCTGACAAAAGGACATTTCTCTTTTGGTAAATCTGTTTGGTCCCATGACACCATACACTGAGAAAATTCAACTGATGACATTTCTTTCTTGCAGTGGAAATGATTATGTGTGTCTAACTTGGCTTTATGCCTCCCCAATAGGAATTTGGTTAAGCACAGCAGCGCTTAGCACTTGGGTTGAATCATAAATTTACTTATTCTTAGTGACTAGGTTTAATTATTGCTCTGTTTGATGTTGAAGTCATTGGAGTCTGTGAGGTGGGCCTGGGGACAGCAAAATATGAATAGGGCCAAGAGAAAGCAAGAGAGCTCAAGGAATGAAAGGGAGAGGAGGCCAGTTTGAGAGATGGTGCTCAACACAGGGTAGGGGGGATGAGACAGATGAATAGACATACAGATGCATGTAGAATATGTAAAAATAAACACAGAAGAGGGCCAGGGTTAGAGAGAGAATGGGAAGTCCCTCCTGGAAAATTATATTTATTGTATGTCGGTTGATGAATGGAATATCATTTGAAAGACAAGCAGCACATTTACATATATAGGTTAAATTTTAGTTTCCACTTTCAGATACTCAGCTTGGGTCCTGAGCTACATTAATCATTACTTAATATTACTTAATACTAATATGGAGATGAGTTTACCCTGTTGCAGGTTCCACTTTCAATCAGTAAGTAATTATGAAAATTAGTCTTAAAGATGTTATGAAAAGAGTGTTGCTTTCTAGGCAATAATTAAACCTCGCAGCTATCCCTGGGTGGTTGATTTTTTTCTTAGGTTTTTTTCCCCCCCTGGCTAACTTGATGCAGGTGGGGAAAGATAGCAAGTTCCTGTTCACTGAGGGATTCATTAGTTGAGGCAGCAAAGGTTCCAGCAAGAGAAGGGAATGAATGGAATGTGTTAGAGCTGAGGACAAAGAAAAAAGATCAATTGCATTCATCTGGCCCAAAGAGAAGGATGATTTTTTTCTTTTTTTGAAGTGTGAGTAGAACCTTTAAAACTCAACTTTGTTTTCATGGGGTATTTTTGAGCCAGATCTCAGAATGTGGAGCTAATTCTCCATCCTCAGCGGGAGCCAACCAAACTGCTTGCCAATTTCAGTGTCTGCCAGCTAGTGAACAGGTGCTCAAAAATAGCAACATAATAATTATTATCATCATCCTCCATAAAGTACCCTGTGTTATTACAGAAGTGGAGCCTGAGAGACTTGTGGGCACTGTACACCTTTGTCTTCCTGTTCCTATGGCTCCCACATCCCCCTAGAAGAGAAGGAAAACTACTGAGAAAGTTCTTAAAGGATGGAGGCCTTCAAAGATGTGATGTAGACGTAGTTCTTCAACTTTATACCTGTGAAGGTCACAGTATTAACACAGGATATTAGAAAAACATACATTGTCTGTATACAACACACCAGACACAATATGGTGGGAGGTAGGGCTGCCTGAGAAAACACAACACTTGGTTACAACTGAATTTCAGATAAAGGACATTACACCCTTATTATTTGGTGTTCATCTGAAATTTGTATTGAACTGAGCATCTGAGCATCCTGTGCTTTCATTTACTGGACTGGCCAGTGGACTTGGCTGACTGGTGGTTGGGCCTGTCATTTCCAGAGCTCTGACACCTTATCTTTTCATGGAGCCTTGTGCCTTCTTCTAGAAGATAGGGCAGATGTAATAGGAAATAATTGTAAAGGAAAGAAGGCAGAGTTTTGGATAAGATATCATCAAAGATTTACAAGTTGGCATAGGCCATAAAACAAGCCTCTTAAATAAATTAAGTTGCTTTACTGACTTGGAGAAAAGTCAATGGCTGTTGATGCATCAGTGAGAAATATGTGTGCTTGAACCTAAACCTCAGCAGTTTTCTTGGGCTATTCGGTCATTCCATCATGTACCCTATGTGATTTTTAATGCACAGATACAAAATAAATTTAATGAAGAAAAGAAGGGAGTATAATTTTAAGTAGTCACTGAGTCAAATATTGCATTTTTATTTAAAGGCATTATCTTTAAAGAGCTTACAAATGATAATGTCAGTCTTTGCTTGTCTGTCATCACTTGACTTTTGTTCACTTTCTAAAGGAGTTAGCATAGAGGGGTGCAAAGTTCTAGGCATTATGAGACCTGGTCCTGACCTATCCCTGAGTGATTCCCTTTACGAGTAGGTTTATTT